>JASANG010002197.1:0-101762 GCA_030248215.1 Enoplolaimus lenunculus
TTAAAAGGGTTCCTGCGCGTCCCTAAGCTAAATTTCGGACGTCCTGGGGCCACAGTCGGGAGGCCTGACCCCCCTTTTTGTGCATAGCAAAACCCGTTGACCCCCTTCTTACTCCTAAGTAATGAACACCCACTTTGCTGTACAATTTCCTGCCGCCTATATCGTACAATTTCCTTCACGCCTACGGGTGAAACTCTTTCAACAAGGGGTACGGGTCGAAAACTGAGCGCGAATGTGGATGTACATTTTACTGATAATACGCCAGGGGCGTTCACGGCATCCTACTGACCCGAGAAGCCATGCCTAGCCATTTCGGGCCGCTCGGATCCTACAGACCCCTCTTTTCACCCCTCAAGAGTGCAAATGCTTATCGTCCCTCTTATAATGCCTATGCAGTGCGATGCGAGCGTATATCTAGTCGACTGCATACAACCAATTTACTCTAGTCAAATTCCGGTGAACACAGGGACTGGACCCAACCTTCAGTAGCAACTACGCCTAGGCAAGAACGGGGCGTAAATGGTCCACCTAAAATCCTTAGTTCGCAAGATTTGAACCGAGATAACTGACAATGCGTCCGTGGGCCCAGGAATTAGCATTTTGGCCATCTTGTCACCCCCCCGGGTAGTTTCCAATGCAAACGTGTTCAACTACTCCCAGTTTTCAAAATCTTGTCTCTTCCCTTATGAGTAATCCTAAGAACAAATACACTAAATGCTGAAACAGAAAAGTGGCAACGAGTCGATGCTAGTCAACAAAATCTAGTCAAATTGTGCAAATAACATGTCCTAATCAGATTTGGGAACCCAAAAAGGAGACAACCGGGTCATCCACCTAATCTTAGCAAACAAGGGCGCGAGCCCTTTAAATGATTGTGGACGGGGAGGGGAGAACATACCAAGGGGGCGATACAAACCCTGGGTCAGGGTCTCCTTACTGCATAGCTTACTACGTAATACATCAACTGATACATGATAAAAAATGCACCAAGTAACGAATGTAAACAAATATATATATACAAAAATACATAAATTCAGCAGATACGCGAAGCGTGGAGCCCCCGTTTCGCTACTTTCAGATTCCTATGGGCGTATGTTTGACTACATTCCTTTTCCCAAAATTCATTGCCCCACCATCTATAACCCTTTGAATAAATACTTCGACGGCAACTTTAAGCGCTGAGGCAAACAATGGTCGTCTGGTCGGCTGCAAGGTTTTCTCTAATCCATGAAATTCTAGTAATCAAATTTTGCAAATAGTATGATCTAGTCAAACTTTCGTAAGCCCGAAGGGAGACACAAAAAGAAAATGGTTTATCAGTACCGGGGGGAAGGAAAGTTCCAACAGTTATCTGTTAGGCTTCGCAGAATTTTCCAAAACAACAATGTTATTTCACACGAACAATTATGTAAAATGAGGCACGCACAATAATATATGCAACAGTATAATTCGCTGGCTTCATGCTCCTCCCTGACCTTATGAGATGATACCCTACTTACAAAATTTCCTGCTGGGGTTCAGTTAGGGATGCTGCGGAAACCACGACAAAATGTAAACACAGGGCGGACAGGGTATGGTCCAGGTAATTACAAAACTGTATTCAATCCAAGAATGGGAAAATAAGGGAGCAACACCACAAGAACACAAAATACAAATATGTGTATATTAGAAAAACAGTCAAAATACATGCATAATAAGGTATAGCGCCCGAAGCTATAGAGAATGCTGTTAATAACGACAGCGTCGATGTTAGTCGTAGACTCTTTGAATCTGAGCCTGAGGCTCATAGCAGCCGCCACAAACTGGCAACTGGATCCTGGACTGGAAAACGTGTCCTCGACACCTATTAGAATTTTAATTTGGATATTTTGTGCTAACCCTTATATCTGAGAGGTTAATTACCAGCGCACCGGCAAGTAACTGCAAACCTGGCTTTAAAACGCCTTCGTTCAAAACAGAATCTGTTCATCTCCTGGGACTGTGTTGAGTATCAACGAATAAAAGAGACAATTCTACCAGGAGAACCAAGGGAAAAAGGTAAAGGAAAAAAAAAGAAAAAAAAGAAAGAACAGTGGAGTTTTCTCGATGGGGGCACAAAAGATCCCGGCTCTGGGGTTAAGGAATGGTACCCTTCCCGCACAGGGGAGGGGGGGAGGAGAGCTAAACCCGGGGGCGCTTACAAAATACCCACAAACAAAAACACACCACACCCCATATAAATTTTACCCGTGCGGGTTGTGAGCATAAAAAGTTGAGCAACAACAGCTATAATAATGTATATGCACATGGAGCTTCATTATAGTTGCCAATAATCCGGCGGTGGCATGGGCGGTTGTTCCTGATTGTGGAAATGTAATGAGTTTACCTAATTCGGAAACAGCGAATTTTCGATGGCCCGGCCTACTATAAATCTGCCCCAATGTGCTAATAGTCGCATCCGGTAAATAATATGTATTTCGCAGACACAGGCTACACCCAGCTTCTAAGCGTCCTATCGCAGTTCATGAAATGTCGTAACAAAGTGATTCTAAGCTGGGTTACAGGGGCGTAATCCGTTCAGGTTTGGGCTTCCGACACATTATATTTTCTTTATTCTTAGGATTGCCCTATTTTCTATATGTGAGCATTTGCGTCTCACCAAAGCAATGTTTCCCTAAGCGACGCCTCTCTCCTTCTCTTGGATTTTTAGATTTAGCGGTTTGTGTCAACCCTTATCTCCTGAACGGTACGTCCCTGCGCCTGTGCTGCGTGAGTCAAGTCCAAGGCACTGACACTGTTGCTAGACTCGAGCCTAGCTCTGAGAGGAGAGGAAACGCAGTGTTGAAGTTCATACCGCGTGCTAGATGTAAAATTCTTTAGGCCTAGCCTAATTGTCTTGGGCCGAAAATTAACATGTGGGAGGTCCTACAGTGTCAGCGCGATAAGCGAATGGAGGGAATCCCAGACTAAAAGTACCTCGACCCGTAGGTACTTCCAGCTGCCACGGGGCAGAAGACGACGTAGTCTCCTGGGATCCCTCGTCATTAATGTTTGTAGTCCGCAATGTCACAGCAACTCCCTTGCGGCCTGCAAAAGTCTTGCCCGCACTAGTCCAGTGGCCGGGACCTCAATTCCGTGCGCCTCCAATATCGCCAAGAGATCTTCAGTGTCCTCGTAGTCACCTTCTCTTGGCGAATCAGCCTCTTCCCTACGGCGCCTCTCCAGTTCCTCTGCCCGTTCAGTCCTTGTGAGTTGCATCGGGGCCAGAGGGAGATCTTCTGGGAGGGTCGGCGGGTCGGCTGGTGGGAGGGACGGAGGTAGATGTTGTTGTCGGAGGTCCCGGTGGAAGGGGGCTTCCAGCATCGGCCGCAGTTGTTGAACCAGCTGCTTGAAGGGCAACGGTCCCCCGGTGAGCTGATAGCGCTCAGCGAGCTCGTGTTTGGGTGTGTTGTGGTAGTGGTGGGTTATGTAGCGATGATAGAAGTAAGGGGCTTTGATTGAATAAAACCCGATCATCGCCGCATAACCCTCGACCACCACACGAGCGGTGTTGGTGAGATCGCTGAGGGGCATCAACGGGAGGAGGGAGACCCGCGGTCCGTTTCGGAACTCGCGAGCGAGCTCCGCGACGTGCGTGTGTACCGCACGCGCTACGGCGTCGGGGTTTTGGTATTCGGCCAGAAGTTGTTCGAATGGCCTACCATTTAACGTCCCCGACTGCTCGTAGTGGTACTCGTCGTCGAGCCGCGGGTCGGTGTCGCGCCCTGTCCATGGGAACACCGAATGGTAGCCACCGCAGATCGTAATGCGAACCACCAGTGGCGTGGCTACCAAACGTGCGATCCGGCATAATGTCGGGATGTCGGCCCCCGGGAACGCGATGACTGCGACATCCGGGTGGCCGTAGTAGTCAGCCCAAAGTGGGAAGGCTGACTCGTCACCGACAATTATGTGGCGCCGGTAGTATTGGCGCCCGTGGTCGTAATGCCGCGCGAGGTCCTCGATGGCGCGGCCTGCGATGTTGTTGTAGTTGGTGACGAGCTCCAGGTTATTCTGGACCCCGTCGACGTCTTCGCCGATGCCGAGCGCGGGATCCCAGGGGTCACAATAAAGGACCTGGTGATCCGAGATCCCGCGAAGATGGTCCCGCATCCCCGGAGCGGCAAACTTGTGGTACGTTAGAGCGTACACAAGCGGCTCTAACGTTGTTTCACGTCCAATAATATGGAGCGTGTCACGGGGAGGCGGGAGCCCGATGCAGACGAACTCTCGGCATTCGGACGCCGACGCCATCATCCAGCTGTCGGTGGCCATTTGATCGTGGCGAATGTGGTGCCACGCCGCGCCAAGGGCCTGGATCATGCACCAGGCCGCGCCAAGCGGGGTTTGGAAAGCCAAACCCACGAAGAGCAGGCTGAGGACCTGCGCGGTGCCGGGAATCGCGGGCACCCGAAGGGCAGGGCGCGTGTCGTCACGGGGGGCAGGGGGACCGTAGTAGGGGCTGAGGGGGAATTCGGGAACAGGGCCGTCGCCGTAGGCCTCGGGGCGATATTGTGACTGGCTTTCTTCGCTAAAGCCTTCATCGGCCCCATCTTCGGCGTTGTTGTAACCACTGAAGTCGGCCATGTTCCTGTTGTAGTTGTTGTAGTTGTTGTTGATGATGTTGTTGATGTTGTTGGGGGCGGGTTGGGTCTGCAGCTGGTTGGTTGTTGGTGTCGTTGGCGTTGCTGGTGTCGCGGTTGTTGCTGTTGTTTCTACTGTTGTTGTTGCTGCCGATGTTGCGGCTGCTGCTGGTGTTGCCTTTGTTGTTGTTGTTGTTGTTCTTGCTGTCGTTGTTGTTGTAGCGGCAGTCTTTGTTACTGCAGCTACAGTTGTTAGTGTTGTTGTTGCTGCTGTTGTTAATAGTTGTTGTGGTCGCTGTTGTTGCTTGTTGCTGTTGTCGTTGTTGTTGCTGGTTGCTCTTGTCGCTGTTGTTGCTGGTTGTTTTTGTTGTTGCGAGTTGTTGTTGTTGTTGTTGCAAGCTTTGCTACAATTTTCTTTCGAGACAAGGTTAGTTACATATTCAAAAGACATAGACATCACGCAGAGGTACAATAATATGTACAATACGTATAGATGGACCACAAGGAGCCAGAATGTGGAGGAGAAACCTTCCTTGAGCATCTCGGCAACGGGCGGTACGGCCAGAGGCCGGGTATTTGAATTTAGAGTTTAAGGGGGGCTGAGAGGGCTTAATGCACAGGCGATTTGTATTCTTTGTTTAGCTGCTCGCTAGAATCTTATCGAGTCTGACTTTACATATACAGTTTATTCACTGTAGTGTAGCAGTTGATATTTTATTAAAAATGCTAACGCACTTACTCCTAGGCGGTCAAAGTCCATTCGAGTGAATCGGGAATGGTCGGCTCAGCTGCCGGTGATACAGCCCGATGCCGGCTAATTTAATTTAGGGTTTCTAGGGTATGGGGGAGTTAGCACACATAGGTCAGTCATGTTCCTATGTTTAAGTATTTTAAGGAGTTTAATATGACCTGATTTTATTGCATAGTTTATATATTAAAGTGCAAACTTTCTTTGAATAGTGCTAGCGCACTTATTCCCGAGAGTCCCGATTCTGCCGAAGCGCCAGGGAGTGACACAGGGGCGAGGGATACAAGGGGTACCAGACGATTCGTGAGAGATTGCGACCCTTAATTTCACAGGGTATACAGGGGATACCTGACATCGTGCTACTATTTCCTGTCGGAGGTCGGGTTTTGAATTCGAACGGCACCTCGTGAATAAGGATAATCACTCGTGTCCCCAATTCATTTGGGCTATTTAATTGCTTAGTTCCTTTATTCGACATTTTTATGGGGTAATCCCAGCACGATTTCAGGATACCCTGTATGCAAGTTCATAGGTCATACAGACATTTACGGGAGGCTTAGCCCTATTTTCTGCAGAATTCTAGTACCCTGACCCTTGAGTATGGGTTTCTGATCTCGTCATACTGCGGCTACGCGAGCCGCATTCAAAAAAACTGATACTGCTCCAGCTCTAAAAAGGGCTCCTTGCACCAATAGGAGTGCATGGGAAAAACCCGAGCTGGTTTATTCACAATCGGCTCTGTACAACCGTTGCGAGCTGGATCGATAGCACTTTCTTAGTGCTCATTCTTAAGTGAACCTTAAAATCGCTCTCTCACAAGTGTTGTTGTTAAGTGTAATTTTTGTTTACCACAACAGTGTAAGAGAGAATTTGCTCTGAGAGCGAGCAGTCAACTGCGAAATTCGGGACATTGATGAGTTCACAGGCCAACTTTTAGCGAAATTTGTTGCATGACGGGGTTGCGTAGGATTATGGATGTTGGGGTGAGACCGGAGTTTTCCTTACTGACAGATTTCTAACTTCCCGTTCACATCTGGTATATGCAATTCTGGCCTAAACTCTACACTGATCAACAATGGGTAACGCATACAGGAGTGTGGTAATTTCACTTCTTCTCCCTCCTTATATAATTTCGCGCGACTAACCAGGGTCCCCTGCATTAAAGTTCTGACTTAAAAGGCTACGGGACGGAACGCTACGGGTCTCATTAGTCGACGGTCTGTAGGGAAGAATTTTGTCGGACAAGACACTGCTTAGTCAATAGGTTCTGGGTATCATGGCGTTATACTTATTTTGCTTTAGGCTCTCAGGATAATATAACAGCCGTAGGGAGCTAGGTTTCGATACAGCCGGGCGGAAGCTGCCCTTCCTCCCCTATAAGTAATATCTCAATTGCTCAGAAAGAGCCTTAAGAATGACTTCAGGCGCAAGCAATCAACGACTAGAGTTGGGAAAGGGGTATAGGCGAGTCTGCAGGCCATTTCAGGCTTGAATCTTCTATGGGACTGCCCATGTCTGCTTGAGGTTAGGGAGAAGCTATAGTTACTTTTACTGAAAAATTACAATTCAAAATTCACCTTATATCCTATGATTTCCATGCTTGCGGCTTGTTATAATCACACACGACGACCTACAGTTGTTTGATTTTAGGTTTCGCCTTTAAGGCTATGGATTAAAATACATTGCGCTTCCTTAATTAATGCTCTGGGGAAAGGGTTCAAGACACTACTTAATTAAGAAGTACTAAGCGTCATAGCGTTTTATCTCCTGCCCCGGACTCAGGGAGCTGGGTCCTAATACGGTCGTGTGAAAACTGCTCTCCCTCCCTGGCAAGTGATATTTGCGTTTTGATGTGGCGGTCATCGGCGAAGGGCAGGTTAGTATCGCCATTACTATTAGACCTACTGCTTTCCCCAGCCCATCTTCTGTCCCTTTGTTGCCTGATGGGCTTTCCAGGGAGGTTTGGTTAGGTGGTTCTGCGACTGCGAAAGTCGCTTTTCAAAAGAGCTCTTAATGATCCAGCTTGTAAAGGGTCTTCTGAGCACAAAAGTGCAAGGCAAAAGCCCAATTGTCGGTTCTGTACAATTTCTATATACATTGACCGAAGCCGGAACCGACAAGGCAACCTCAAGAATTTCCTTATATAATTATTAAAATATAAGGCTCACAAGCGTTATGCTTGAAACAACACTCTATATACACGCTAATGCTGGCTACGTGATAACTTAAAATATTCTTAGGAGTTTTTATGGAAGTTCTAATTAGAAAAGAAAGAGGTGATTTTTATGGTTCGGGCTAACGAGGAAGGTAGGCGGTCGTTGGGGGGAGGGCGATCGCTCGGGCCTCGGCACTCCGGCAGAACTATGAACCTAAGATTGAAACCAAGATCTGGAAACAGGAAAGCGCTAGGAGTCTTACTTGTATTCTGTTTTAATATTGTCGTTTTGTCCGGGTTCGTTGACTTACTACTGGCCAAAGGTCGGTGGCTTTAGGGATCCTTGTATACTGTCGAGGTGTTTCTTAAAGTGTTGGTTTGTTGGCTTTTCCTGAAGGCGGGTTACTCGGAAATACATGTATTTTAGCGGGTACAATAGCCGCTCCCAAGGACACGTACAAACGTAAATTTTTTGGATTTTTCTTTGTTTTTATTAATTTTTTATTTAATTTTTTGGTTTTCGTTTCAAAGTAGCAAGGTTCAATACTGGTCTCAATTTATTTACAAATTGCTATAATACAGTTATTGTTCGAATCCGTTTCCGGTAGACGGGATACTGCATGAAAGTAAAAGAACAATTACAAGATCAATTTTTGTTTTTGTTTACTTTTATTAATTTTATTTATTTTTGTTTTGTTTTTGTTTTAAGGTGGGCCTTTGCGCGCCAAAGCGTTGGGCCAAGGTCCTATGCTGGTCCCAATTATGTACAATTTCTATGATACAGTTAGGGTCTATGGTTCGATCCCAGTTCCGGTAGACGGGACTATACAGCTATATAATTCTGGAGCTGTGTAAGCTGTTTCATGCTACAACCATAAACGCAATTTTTGCTTGTTTTTTATAGATTTTTATTATTTTTATTTTGTTTTTCATTTTTAAGGGGGCCCCTGCATGCCAAAATTTTGGGCAAGGTCCAGTGCTGGTCTCAACTATATACAATTTGCTATGGTACAATTATGAATTGCTATGGTACAGTTAAATCATACTTCGTTCCAAAATTTCTACATAACCGTTGGTTGGGGCTTATTTACATGGGACGCAGATATCAATGTCAATCTTCATGCCAAGCAGGGGAAATCCCGGCAACACTTAGAAGGGTAGTTCAATACAAGGGTTGAACTTCCGTATGATCGTCAGGTAGGACTTATTTATACCAGCGCCGGTGTCGACGCACTTGTGCACAACACGAGAGGGTCATTCCAATAACGAAAACAGGGTAACTCTGCGCGAAGGTTCAGACACTGGGTTGTGGGGCAAAACAACTGGAGAGGGGACTCGAGAGGGTCATTTTAACCGAAGTAGCAAGAGGGGAAGCTAACATTCCTTTTCTTTTGATACGGGGTATACACTAGATTGTGTTATAACCCAAAACAAATAAAGGAGGGATCGTATGGTCCAACTATTCTTACCACAAATTGTCCTAATTTCAAAATGCTCTGACTGTCCAGAAGTTAAGTCCGTGGTCATGTTCATGTCAAAAGTTTCCATGTCCAGGCATCAAATTTCAAGTATTGTTTCAATGCTCCTTTTAATATTCATTCCAAACCAATATTCCAAAGTACGTTCCATGTTCCTAGTTCAGTAATCTTAAATTCTCTCTTTTTTTTTGTTTTTCCGCGTCTCGAGACGTCGCTATGTCAATTATTTTATTCGGTAGGAATTGGTTGTCGGGTGGCGCTCTTTTGGTTTTGGTTCTGGTGGGAGGTTTGGACCACGCGACTAGATTCAAGTCCTCGAGGACTGATTTGAATCGTTTAAGTGGGTGGGAGATCAACTGTCAGTCAAATTAGTAGTATAGTCCTATGTAGAACTATGCTTTAGTTTTGTGCCGACTTTTTGAAGGCCTCATGAAATTTCAGTGTTAGTCGGACACTTATCCTCAACCCTTTTGGTTGGGAATTGTAATTTGGGTTTCATGCCCGTGGGGAATTTAAAGTCAACTTTCTCATTCAATTCATCAAATCAATCATATCACAGTTCCCCATGGGTAACACGGAGCTGCCCACCCCTACCGACTGAGGGTGCGTTATCTCGTGCACCAATGGACCAACTGGGCTGACCCCTACTAACTCGGCACGTTTCCTACGTCCGGCGTTCTCCGGTACAGCAAATTCAACTTAATAATAACATAAATAATACGGCTCTACCGGTGTCAATCTGTCCAGGTGGTCACTAGGAATTTCGGATTGATAATCGAAACCCTCAGAGCACGCAACCACTGAACTTGTTGAGCTTGGCCTTCAAGAAAATTTTTACGGTCACTCTCGGGTTGACAGGACTAACTTTGCCTTGAAAATAATTTGTACGGCTTGTCATGT
Source organism: Enoplolaimus lenunculus (assembly GCA_030248215.1). NCBI lineage: Eukaryota > Metazoa > Nematoda > Enoplea > Enoplida > Thoracostomopsidae > Enoplolaimus > Enoplolaimus lenunculus. Next base: position 9,883 of record JASANG010002197.1, read on the forward strand.
GTGTGATTCCCTTAGCTCGAGCCCAAGGGCGTGTTGATAGAATGTGGACAGCATACAAATGGGTAATTCTAGTACCACCCTAGAAGTAGGTATCCCGCTGAAATGGTGTCCCCATTCCGTTTACTGAAAAAGTGGTGTCGCAGACAATTTTGGTCGTCCTGCCCCTCCTCGTCTGTGCCGTTAATAATTAAACGATCAAACTCGTTCAATTACTCAATACTTCAAATTCAAAATAAAGAAAATTTTACCCTAAGCCACACCATTTTTGAAAAACGCTGCGTAAAATTTATGGGGTGGTGTGACCTCGGAATTCCGCCTCCCGCTCGATAAATTCCCCTAACTTCACGAGTCGGGACTGGCTAGAATTTCCGATTGGGGCCGAATTAACTGTGTGGTGACCCGTGGATGCTCCTTTCCCGTGGTCACATTCCTACACCCAGTTAATTGGAGTTGTAGAAAAGAGGGGGTCAGGTTTTGTGCATCCAGGGCCTGGCGACTTAACCCTGGGGATTAAGGTAAGTTGTCCAACTGGTGGTAGTTTGGGGTTTGGCAAAACGTGACGCCCTCTTGTTAACGTTCCGACTCTATTTCTCCCAGTAACAAAGTCCTCCGTATGCAATCCGCGCGGTTCTTACACTGGAGTTCCAAATGTTCCTAGGAGTTTCAAGTCTCCGTGTGAGTTCAGTTTGTTGTCGCCAGCTAAATCAGGTTTCCGATTTTGCGCTCAAGTGCAGCAGCACCCTTACGACAGTTGGTGTTATAGTCCTGGCTGTCAGGGTTTTAAGGGTGCGCTATGGGACTCCATAGGCTTAAGGATTAATCATGACACAGAATAATATCACCTTTTTGGTTTTACATCCCGGGCTATTGTGCCATTTACTTTCCTTAGTCCGCTTATTGGCTTTTAAGTTACGCTGGGTTATAGTAGATTTTCCATTGTATTTTGTGCAGGGGTCAAACGGTTAGATAGTTCTGACACGGGGTGTGGTAAGTTTTGGGGCAATTTCTGATGGTACTTGAACATGGTGTGTAGTGGGGGCGTTTAAGGGTAAACGGTTGGGCGTATTATCTTAGATCCTGCGTGCAACGTGCTTGATAGCTGTGTAATGTATTTCCAGGAAACTGGCCATTCCTTTATTCCTTTGATAACTATACTTCATAGCCTGAATTTCCCTCCTGATAGGTTGGCCGACCCAAGGGAGGTACATTCCCTCGAAACCCATTGAGATCTGGCCGGACCCCGCCCGGTCTCGAAGTGGCAATGAGTACAGCTGTTTGGCTTGCAATTTTTGTTTTAGGTTCACTGAGTGCAAGAGTCCTGGTATGAGTTGTGTGGGGGGTTAAGGTCTTGTGTTGTGGGTAATTGACTCAGCCAACCTAGTTGATGCACATCCGCAAAGGTTGGGTTAGGCTTGTCAAAAGGATGTGGGTATTTAGTCTGTTTGACAGTGCCTATTAGAAGTTCATGATTGAAACTTCATAATTGAGTTCGAGAATGTCCAACCCCCAGGTGTACTGAGGTTTTAGTTTCTGGTTATTGTTTAATACACTCGTGTTTTGTCAGTTTTAGGCTAAGGTTCTAAGGATTTGGGTTATGTATATGCTTATACTCTGAGGTATATAGCTGTTCTTATTCGGAGGCTTTATTTTCCTTGACAATGGTATTTTGCTTAGGGAGCAGGTTTACTAGTATCGGATACGGCTTTTGTACATACAACCAGCATCCGACTCGTGGTTTTAATTTCACACATGCATACTATAATATGAGAGGATCTCATGGGTGTGTATGAGATACAAGGAATGTTTCAGTTAGTTTCTGTTCAAGATGAGTTTGTTGATTTCAGTTCCACAAGATCCTCCCTTTGAACGAGTTGGTATATTCCATGACATCAATGTGGATATGTATTGAATGGGCGCCACATTCATTTTGTGCTGGACCGAGTGCTCAGGCCTGTTCTGGTCCGTACTGATCAGTAAGGATAGCTAGGGGTGATTTGTCGACAAGTCCCAGCCTGAGGGACGAACTGTCACTTCCCTGTGGGTTTTGGGAGGGAAACAGGTGGAATCTTGAAAAGATTTGCTGCGTGCAACAGTTTTCGTTGCATATTTGGCAAGGCGATCTGATCTGAGCACTCAATCTAAGTGGGGAAATTCGGAAATCGTGCGGCACATGTAACCGAAAGAAATTCGGTATATAATTCAAACCGACATGTTAGGTTTTGGCTTGAGTGTTGAGAATTGTTTAATTTTGTGCGCGCGTTTTCCGTAAATCCGTTGGGGAGAAGGCAACACGTGCCGTAGGGGTGTGTTTTCAAAAGCAGGATTTTCGTTATTGGCAAAAGGGTATAGTTTCGAAAGGGGTGTACATTTTTGCTAGAGCTGTTACTTTCATTCTGGGCTAAAGGTGCGGTTTTAGCATGTTGTCGATACACCCTGTCGAAAGGTGCACGCTGTGATATGTGTAGTCTTAGTCTCAAGTTGATTGTGGGATAGCCGTTGAACCGCAGTCGACCGCAACTGTTCCCCGGGTTATGTAAGTGTTCTTGTGCATCCCTTCCATCGAAGGTCGGGTTTCGAAATAGTGTGAGTAAATGTTTTGCTCAAGAAAATTTTCCCGGTAATTGAAAAGAAACCGGTCTAAGGGGGGTGGACGCCTTACATAAGATGCTGGGAGCTTGTCAAGCTTTGGACCATGTGCTCAATTCGAGCAAATGGCGTCCGGTTGGGGGTAGTGTACAAAATTTAGATAACGCAATGGAAATTTGGTGAATTTTGGGCGAAAAGCCTTGGAGGGACTCGTTAGCGGACGCTCGACAAACTCCCAACAAGTTCACAATACGTATATGGAACGTCAAAGACCAAATAATATGTACGTACAAACAAGCGTAGGATGCCCAAAATTTATTTAGGAAGGGCAACCTACGTTGTGTAACTAAGGTGAATGCATAAGCAAAAGATTGGTGAGCGAAAACCATAGCTGCCCGAATTTTGCCTAAACCTGAAGCAGCTAGTCTTAAGATTGCAGAGCACTGAATTTTAAAACGAAAATATATAGAGTGGGTATGCGAAATCTAGACCTCTCGGAGTTTTGCCTAGTTCTATGCGAGAGGTCCCCAAACTTAAATAATTTCATTAAATTGTTACTTATAAACCAAACTTCTTGAGGGATAGTTGCAGGCACACAGTTGAAACAATACGGTGGGGGATGGTCTAGCGTTGGCTACTTGTCAAAATTGGTCAAGTAATTTAACAGTTTAAAGATTTCCCGTGAGACAAATTAATTAAAGAAATTCAATTAATAGATAGAAATGATTCTAAAAATCCACGGAGTAGCCCCCAAGTGTTACGGGTACGATCAACGAGTATCCCTGCGGACGAATCCGAGATGATACTCTCACGGGTGTTCGAGGCCGTGGATCTGCCAAAGTAAGCTACTTGCCTAGAGGATGACGGTCCCCCGGCGTGATATCGGGTTTTGAGAGTCACAAAATTCCGACATCGTCATACGCCTAAGCCTGCCTATGCTCTAAGCTCTAGCGAACCCCCGAATGCGTGTAAGTAGACCACACCAGTAACAATTAGCTTTTTCTCCTTGGATTTTAGTACAACTGTGTACTCACAACTATTTGTCATGGTTAAGCTTAATGACACTTGGTCATAGGCATGGTTTGAACTTTAGTCTTATTTATGAAAATTAGTTGGTTCCACCTAGTTTTACTTTACTTGGCCATAGGCCGTTTTGATAGAAAGGCGGGTCGATCCTAGCCTTTAAGGTTTTTAATTGATTTTCTTGCCACTGATTCGAACCAGGGCTAGTATTCATTTTTTCTGAGACTCTGTTAGTCGTGGAATTTTCATAAGCATTCGAAAGCTCGAGTCTCTCTTAGCTCTGTAGTCAATTTCAATTTTTAGCCATGGCTCTCAGGCCAGGAATCTGTTTAGCGCTCTGGGTTCAGGATTGAACAAAGTTTAAAGTTTTGGTTTAATATGAGTTTGTACAGTTTATACATACAAAAATTGATGGGTTAAAATACCTTAGTCTTAAAATCCACTTAAAGAAATCAGACGCGAGTTTAAATTTAGTAACTTCAATTAAAATTGAAATTAGTTGATAGTATTTGCTAAAAAGAACTTGACACGTGAATTAGGAGATTTCGCCATGTTCATGGTTTCTTACCACATATCCACTATTTTACAGCTATTTACCGCAGCTTATAGTTATGAATCACTACCCGCGATATGCTCTATGTCTCATGATGGTGAGCTTGATTAGTTCATATGTGGCCTTCAGGTAAGCACGGTTTAGCTCCGATTTCAGTCTCAAAAGTTCGCTTAAGCCTCGGCTCAGGATTCCCACTCATTGCATGGGTATTCCAGACAAGCTCACCACCAGTACATCAAAGGTTTTCAGAAAAGCTGCACGTTTACCACAAGGTCTCACGAGGGTAGGGGACACCACGAGAATTCCGCTATATGCATGCTCAAAATTCCAGAGGTTTCTTGAGAATATTTCTGTTTAGATATTTTCCATAGCACTGTGTCTGTTTCCGAGGGCACTACATTTTGCTTAGACTTAAGCGTGATTTTTCACAGGCTGCACATTCAGCAGTTTGATTGTCAACTGGTCGAGACATGTTAATTACTTAGTTCACTGGGGCCTGGCTAGAATCGCCCAAAATCACGGGGTACACATAAGTTTTCCATAACGATAGGGCCTTAGCTCTTTTGTTTGTCATATCCTAGATGCTTAGCATCAGGCTGTATTGGCCTCCCTACCGTGCTGACAATCAATCCTGCGAGTGTTTTTGTTAATAACAGTTGTGCCTATTTTTCTGCATTCATTGTCTAAATGGCACCTCCTTGCAGGTTTTCTTGATTTATAATCTTCCCCCCTAAAATTTGTACCAAAAATCTTACACCAGCGTTGTCGCCAACGACAGGCAAAATTTTAGCCCAAAAGTTTACCCACACCCCCTTTGTGTAGCCAGAAAATTCTAACCGGGCCCCCCTTAAAATTCTTACAAAATTTTACCCCTGCGCGAAACGCGCATAACCCCCCTTGCATCAGCGCCCCGAAACTCTCGTGCACACTAAGTCGCCTCCGTGTGCAGAGAGATCGGTTTGCTGTCGCGGCTCGAGCACGCGAGCGAAAAACCGAAAAATCTCAAACTTAACTGAATGTTCAGCCTGTGCACCGCTCTTATATAGTGCGCTGCGCCCAAATTCAGCCAATGAGCAAACCCCAGAAACAGACGCTAAACTTCTTTTCTATTGGTCGAAAATCGCTAAGAGTAAACTGACCAATGCGAAGCGAGAATTAAATTAATTTCCAAGAGCCTGTGGTTGGCTGGAGACTTTAACACATAATTTCTAAACAAGAAGTTACGAGAGGGGACTACTAAGGGTTGCCCCTGTCTTGAGTCTTGACGCGGAAATGCCATACAGTATGAGGGTAAGAGGGGGTCGTAATTTGTCTTGCTCCCGGATCCCCACCTCAAAACACGATAGCCATGTGCAGCTTTTGACCTTAAGCCTCCCCTTAATACTTCACCTATTCTACTGAATTCACTAGTATATACACTGTATACAAAATCGCTGCTTAAATCGTGAAGCGGGGAATGCGAAATAAATGGGTGCGGCGGTCATAGAAAACAAAACACAAGGAAATACAATGTAACAAAATGAACGTTCAAATCCAAAATACTGAAGACATCATATAAACATACATACGTCAAGGTCCAAATCTTTAGATCCTTATACCTAGACCCTGATCTGAGAGCCTAATGGATACAGATTCTGAATGGATACTCAGTCTAATGGTGCTCATACATGCTGAGGTAGTGATTTTTACCGGCCCTAACTCGTTGAATACTCAGCTGCAAATGGCCCCACGTGGTGGCTCTCTTGAGTGGGCAAGCCCAATAGGCTGTAGGGTACAAAAATTTGAGCACGGGGATCCAGAAAAATTGTTTGCCTGGTCCCTAAGACCACACCTTTCAAGTGTAAGCATGCAAAATTCTGGAATGTCACCAGGCACTAGCTCCTTAAATATCCATCAGCGGACCCTAATCGGGGTAGGTTTACTGCCCGAGGCTATACGCTAAATAGAATGGTCCCCAAATTCAATAACAGACTCCAGAACACTGAGAATCACAACTTCCAAATCTCACTGGCCGAGTGCTAAAACCCGAAATTTCCAAAGCCTCAACCGGCCATAACTTTTGAGGTATTCGTCTGCGGACACTGTTCGGGGTAGTTTTCTTGCTCATCAGAATGTGGGGAGTCAAATGGTATTAAATTTGACGTCGTACCCCGAAAAAGTGAAAATTGCATTTTTCAGAGCCGTATCCGCAAAGCGTGTACACTCAAAGTTTCGAAATTTTCAATTAACCATAACTTTTTAACTATGGGTTTGCGGGCCATGTTTGGGGTAGTTTTCTTGCTCTACTCAACAAGCCGAATCGAATGATACCTATTTTAACCCAATAGCTCGGAAAAGTTGAAATCGCGTTTTCAGGACCGGATCCGTAATTTGTGTGTACACATAAATTCTAAAAGATTTTCAAATGGCTGCAACTTTGTAAGTTTTGATTTGCGAGCCCAGTTTGGGGTGGTTTTCTTACTCAGCGCGATGCGCGGAATCGAACGGTACCTATTTTTATGGTGGATCGTGAAAAAGTGAAAATCGCATTTTTCAGGATCCGATCCGTAAAGCGTACACACGTAAAGTCCTAGAAACCTTTGATCGCCCATAACTCCTTATGCATGGATTTGCGGACAGGGTTTGGGGTGGTTTTCTTAACCAGCTCGATGAGCTGAATCGATTGATACCAATTTTAGCACCCAATCCCGGAAAAGCGAAAATCGCGTTTTTGGACCCGGGATCCGTAAAAAACGTGTACATGTTAAATCTAGAAAGCTCCACAGGTCCATAACTTTTTATCTATTGGTTGCCGGGTAAGGTTCGGGGTGGTTTTCTTGATCAGCTGAGCGAGCTGAAGCGAATGGTGCTAATTTTGACGCCCGATCTTGAAAAGGTTAAAATCGCATTTTAAGACCCGAGTCTCAGGACGTATGTGCACCAAAATTTCAAAATGTTCAAAAGTCTATAACTTTTAACTGCAGCCTTGCGGGCCGTAATCAGGGCGTTTTCCTAAGTCGGTAAGCTACGAAGTATCGTCTAATACCAGTCTCCGCGCTATATTTTAGAAAACCAAAATCGTATTCACCTAGGAAACCCTCTCCGCAACCAGCACGTACAGCCTAAACTTGTCCTAAATTTCCAGATTCGTCCACTAATAGCGCAGGCTCGGAGCGGCTCTCTCGGCTAAGACAACGGGTCCAAGATAATTGGAACCGGTTTTCAAGTTCCGGGAACCCCAAGTTATAATATTATTTCGAAATTTAGTGCCCACAAAGTTCCAAAATTTGTCACAAAATCTTGGTTGGTCTGACACGGCGGCCGGGACGGCTTACTCAACCGATCCGGCGTGCCGAACCCGAAAATGCCAGCTCCAGGCCTGAAAATTGAAAACAACCAGCCACCCTATCCAAAGTCAATCGTCCTAAAACATCACAAACCGTCACCCTGCTCAGTTTCCTTCCACAATTCCCGCTAAGCCTGCGCAAAACACAAACTTTTTATGCCCCATTTAGCGCGTCCTAAGCCTAAAAACACTTTTAACCCCTCGATCCTATATGAACTACCCCCTTAAACCGAAGCGAGACCTTCCAAGATTCAAACTCTGAAATTCAAAATTTTGAAATTGAAAACAACCTATAACCGTCCTCCCCCTACAGCGCGTATTGCGTCTCCTACGTTCTGGGCTGAAACTCCCCTGTTATGTTTGCCGGCCAGTGGTCGTATTTCTCTTGAGTAGAGCTGTTTTGAACAGGGCCGCATATATATTTTGAAAACTCGGATTTCAACGAAAAGGTGCTTAACGGGCTGCGAGGCGACACTTCGGCTATACTGAGGGTGGGGATATACCACTGCCGGGCGGGACCCTGGCTACTGGTAATTTAAGGCTTCGATGACATCCGCTTAATAGCCTGAGCCGTAATTGCGCACTGTTTCGAGTATGCGGCTTAGCTCACAAATGGCGACCCTTTAAAAGGGTTCCTGCGCGTCCCTAAGCTAAATTTCGGACGTCCTGGGGCCACAGTCGGGAGGCCTGACCCCCTTTTTGTGCATAGCAAAACCCGTTGACCCCCTTCTTACTCCTAGTAATGAACACCCACTTTGCTGTACAATTTCCTGCCGCCTGTATCGTACAATTTCCTTCACGCCTACGGGTGAAACTCTTTCAACAAGGGGTACGGGTCGAAAACTGAGCGCGAATGTGGATGTACATTTTACTGATAATACGCCAGGGGAGTTCACGGCATCCTACTGACCCGAGAAGCCATGCCTAGCCATTTCGGGCCGCTCGGATCCTACAGACCCCTCTTTTCACCCCTCAGAGTGCAAATGCTTATCGTCCCTCTTATAATGCCTATGCAGTGCGATGCGAGCGTATATCTAGTCGACTGCATACAACCAATTTACTCTAGTCAAATTCCGGTGAACACAGGGACTGGATCCAACCTTCAGTAGCAACTACGCCTAGGCAAGAACGGGGCGTAAATTGTCCACCTAAAATCCTTAGTTCGCAAGATTTGAACCGAGATAACTGACAATGCGTCCGTGGGCCCAGGAATTAGCATTTTGGCCATCTTGTCACCCCCCGGGTAGTTTCCAATGCAAACGTGTTCAACTACTCTCAGTTTTCAAAATCTTGTCTCTTCCCTTATGAGTAATCCTAAGAACAAATACACTAAATGCTGAAACAGAAAAGTGGCAACGAGTCGATGCTAGTCAACAAAATCTAGTCAAATTGTGCAAATAACATGTCCTAGTCAGATTTGGGAACCCAAAAAGGAGACAACCGGGTCATCCACCTAATCTTAGCAAACAAGGGCGCGAGCCCTTTAAATTATTGTGGACAGGGAGGGGAGAACATACCAAGGGGGCGATACAAACCCTGGGTCAGGGTCTCCTTTCTGCATAGCTTACTACGTAATACATCAACTGATACATGATAAAAAATGCACCAAGTAACGAATGTAAACAAATATATATATATACAAAAATACATAAATTCAGCAGATACGCGAAGCGTGGAGCCCCCGTTTCGCTACTTTCAGATTCCTATGGGCGTACGTTTGACTACATTCCTTTTCCCAAAATTCATTGCCCCACCATCTATAACCCTTTGAATAAATACTTCGACGGCAACTTTAAGCGCTGAGGCAAAGAATGGTCGACTGGTCAGCTGCAAGGTTTTCTCTAGTCCATGAAATTCTAGTAATCAAATTTTGCAAATAGTATGATCTAGTCAAACTTTCGTAAGCCCGAAGGGAGACACAAAAAGAAAATGGTTTATCAGTACCGGGGGGAAGGAAAGTTCCAACAGTTATCTGTTAGGCTTCGCAGAATTTTCCAAAACAACAATGTTATTTCACACGAACAATTATGTAAAATGAGGCACGCACAATAATATATGCAACAGTATAATTCGCTGACTTCATGCTCCTCCCTGACCTTATGAGATGATACCCTACTTACAAAATTTCCTGCTGGGGTTCAGTTAGGGATGCTGCGGAAACCACGACAAAATGTAAACACAGGGCGGACAGGGTATGGTCCAGGTAATTACAAAACTGTATTCAATCCAAGAATGGGAAAATAAGGGAGCAACACCACAAGAACACACAATACAAATATGTGTATATTAGAAAAACAGTCAAAATACATGCATAATAAGGTATAGCGCCCGAAGCTATAGAGAATGCTGTTAATAACGACAGCGTCGATGTTAGTCGTAGACTCTTTGAATCTGAGCCTGAGGCTCATAGCAGCCACCACAAACTGGCAACTGGATCCTGGACTGGAAAACGTGTCCTCGACAATATTGTGGAATTTGCATTACAAATCGTGTCAAAAATACAAAACCGTTTGTCGCGTTTTGAAAAATTCGTGTTTGCATTGATGCAAAAATATTGTTTTGATTCGCAAGCTGTATTTAAAAAAGCGGTTTGAAAAACGCTGAAGCGAGACATGCGTTTAAAAGTGATTTTGTTGCAAACGAGCATTATTAATATTTTGGAACCTAATAGTTGCAGTGTAAATTCTAATGAGTTGATTAAATCAATTCAACTAGGGAGTTGGTTATTTGTGAATTAATGTCAGTAAACATTGACTCACTCTGAGTTGAATTGACTCTGGGTGAGTTGGTTAGTTAACTCAGAATGAATTGAATCAACTCAAAATTCTGAGTTCTGATAGTCTAACTCAGACTGAGTGATTCAACTCATTCTAAGTTAAAGTCAACTCACTGAAATTTACAGTGTAGTGATCAAAATAATCGAAATGGAAAACGATTATTGAAGTATAAAACTTTCAAAAATGTTTTATTTTTCGCCAACACAATTAAGGTATGCAAATGTGTACTTGGCTTTCAAAAAAATTTAAAATAAAATAGCAGATGCAACAAAATTTTTTATGATTCTGGAAGAATTTCGTAATTATTAATTCAAACAGACTAAATTGCAGCATATTTATAATAAAAAACTGCGAGATATACACGTGATTTATAATACATTTCAAGCATAAAAATAGCGCAAATTCCAATATATCTATAACGGAAACGGATAGTACCACTGATTTGTACCCGAAACGAAAACGAAAAGCGGATATCCGCATTCTTAATTTCAACGAGTTGATTTCAACTCAAGGCGAGTTAGATCAACTCACTGTTTTGAGTTAATTATAGCATAACTCAGACTGAATTGATGCATTAACTCAGCATTTTAACTCTCGTAATTATACCTTATACTGGAGTTAATTATTCAACACAATTAACCCATTCTGAGTTGACTATAATCAACTTTGGAACGTGATGTGAGTTAGACGCCTAACTCACAATGAGTTAATTAGCCAACTCAGGATTTCATTCTCAGTTTACATCAAATCTGAGTTAGTTTCTGTACTTCGAAAACAAGAGAAGGTGCACACAAATAGGGGCAAATTCGCGTAACAAGGGATGTGTTTTGCAAAGAATGATACGCTAACGATTTCACTAAATAATGTTTATTGACATTGAAGTTCTATCCCGGTGGTAATTAACAGTCCGTAACCGAATAACTGGGGGTACCTACCTTCTGGAGATGCCAAATAAATATCAGTCAACCCTATTATTCGGGTCTCTATAGTACGATATAACCGCAAATCTGTCTTCAGTATTAATCAGTGTACCTTTCTGTTTCTGTAATAGAAATACCGCAAATCTTTTCATTTCTATGCTCTTAATTAGTTGTACAACACGGATACTCGCGTGCTATAAGCCAAGCGCAATTTTCGCCATTTTAGTGATAAATACACTGCAAAAAATGGTGAGTCAAATTAGACTCTTTCCGAAATAGACTTTTCCGAACTACACAAACTGACTCAAATGCGCCTCATCCGAGTCGCTCAGTGAGTCGAATTCAACTCTGGCGAAGTCGAATTTGACTCAGTTTGTGTAGTTCCGAAAAGCCTATACCGGAGAGAGTCAATTTGACTCACCATTTTTTGCAGTGTACTAGGGTGGGCCCAAAAATTTGTTTCCTGCGAAGTTTCTGTTATAAAAGTATTTGTAAACTTTGTTATTTTTACGATCATAAAAGTAATTGGTTGCAATCACGCATAAATTGCGCAATTTTTCATTTCCGATCAACAGCGGCTGTTGTGTTTGAAAAAATAGTGAAAACAAAGTTCATTCAAAACCTCGAAACATTAGGATGCATGTGCTATTTTAATCTAATATTTCATAAAATCTTGTGAATACTGTTTTGTGCGCTTAATCTACTGTTACGCTCCTAAAAGTAACATTGACCAAAATTTCAATGACAACAAAACAAATAACCTATTACGAGTTTACAATTTCGACATGTACTATATATTAATTTAGATATGCAGATGTATTTATATAAATTAAGAAATGCTTGCCGTTGTTCCAAACCAAAAAAAAAAAAATAAAAAAATATATAATAAAAAAAAAAAAATTAAAAAAAAAAAATTATATAAAAAAAAAAAAAAAAAAAAAATTAATTAAAAAATTAAAAGCTGAATTAGCTTCAAACTTTAAAGCCAAAGTTATGATTGTTTAGGTTATTCAAAATACACTCAACCGCAGCAACAATCTACATAACGCAGCAAACAAAGAGGTAAAGTGTGTTTGTTGCAGTATGCTACTGGATATAAAATTTTGTCGGACAGCGAATTTTAACCGGAACAAGAAAGTTAAACAGATATAACATAATTTTAATTTTCCGCCATAATTTGAATTTTACACTAAAATTTGAATTTTCCTGCCAAAATCGAATTTTGCGTCAAAATTAGAATTTTCCAGCCAAGATGCAAATTTTCACGCCAAAGCTTGAATATGCTCCAAAATTTTAATTTTCATTTAAGATTAGAATTTTTCAGCCAAAATTTAAATTTCCTCGCCCAAATTTGAATATGGCGCCAAACTATAAATTTTCCGTTAAAAATCAATATTTTCGTCGAAATTTTAAAAATATTAATTTTCGAGCAAAATTCAATTTAGCGATAAATTTTAAACTATGGTCGCAGTTGCAGTTTCCCGTAAAATTAGAAAATTCCTTACATCGTTTGAGTATGAGTGACATAACCGAATTAGAGCTATAGATACCATTGGACAATAATTTTTTGATTTAACCCTTTCTCACATGAATATTTTCTTTTTCCCCTGAGACCAACTTTTATGCTAGGATTCGAACTCCAGTGACTGGAGCGGGAGGCGTATACCATCACCACACAGCTATAGGAGCTTGATGCTCGAGCCCGAGGGGGCTCTCACGTCTTGTGGTGATTTAGTACTATGTATACGTGTTGCAATTGTTAAACCACGGTGCGATATATACTATTTAACGTATATACACTGCGCTGAGTTGCCTACAGGCAACTCAATGTGAGAAGGGGTTATAGATAGTAAACTGAAAATTTTTAGCTTAAGCCTTTCTCACGTGAATATTTTCTATTCCCCTGAGACCTACTTTTATGCTAGGATTCGAACTCCAGTGACTGGAGCGGGAGGCGTATACCATCACCACTCAGCTATAGGAGCTTGACGCTCGCTTGACACTCGAGACCGAAGGGGCTCTCACGTCTTGTAGTGATTTAGTACTATGTATACGTGTTGCAATTGTTAAACCACTGTGCGATATATACTATTTAACGTATATACACTGCGCTGAGTTGCCTACAGGCAACTCAATGTGCGAAGGTGTTATAGATAGTAAACTGAAAATTTTTCGCTTAACCCTTTCTCACATTAATATTTTCTATTTCCCCTGAGACCTACTTTTTAAGTATTCTTAATAGAAGACTAAATAAGCAAGCACCCAAGGATCGATATTTCGTACATTTTTGTTCATTTTAACATTCTTGTTTGCCATGAAGAGCACAGACATTAAGTTGAGGCAATGATTCATGTGGCAAGGTAATCACGAGTATTTATTGTTGAATATTGATTAGCATCTGTGATCAGCAAATAGTATAGAACGTTTATTCGGGTATAAAATTCTGCGCTAAACGCAGCTGGCAATTATTCATGTATTTTGAAACTTGTTTTAAAAGATCAAACTGTTCTTCTAAATTTAGAATCGCTTAGCTCAAAGTTAAAATTTCATCGAATTTTGTGTGAATTGTTAAAATTTTTTTAAAGATTTCTATACAAATCTGAGAATATTGCCGACGTTGTATAAAAACAACCTGCACGGCAATGAAGACGGTGTGTTGTAGGTAATTTGGGGCTAGTCATCCAAGCAAATTTTAAGTCGAGATCCAAATTAAACATAGTCTTGACGCGTACATCCGAGGACTACATTTTACTTTTCGGTAAAGTAGTTATATATTTGGGAGGTAATTGAAGTGTTAAGAAGCGAGTGCATAGTCCCGACAGACATCACAGCATCCACATTAACAAGGGTTTCATACCGGTGTTGAAGTATTTGCAAATTTAATGGGTGACCCGAGAGATTTGAGAATTTTACGTCAAAGCTTGAGACACAACCAATTTTTTATTTTGATGAAATTAGTAAACAGTTGAGTAACTGAGTATACTTTGGTTAAACCGACAGTATTGAAAGGCATTTCTTGGAGTGCCGAGCGCAAATACTGGACCGTTGTTACACGTTAATTTTGGAATTGTTTCCATATAGATAAAAGTGCGTATATAATCCATAAAATCAAAGGAGTCTACAATAAGTCCGGAGTGAACACGCACGCTCCTGTACCGATATTTTTGTGGGTTGGTCGGAAGGTTTCGGAGCGATGTTTTTGTTGGGTTGATCGGGACTGCTTCGAAGTTATGTTTTTTGCAGGATTGTCCGGGAAAGCTTCCTAATGTTTTCGTTTAGTTGATTGAGACAGGTTCAAGCCTATGGTTTTCTTGGATCGCCCGGGACAGTGGGGACGTCGTTGAGCGCACATTTCGCTGTGTCGGTGGAAACACCTTCGAAACATGTTTGTTTGCTTAGACGAGACTGTCTCTTTAAAAACACAGCTCAAAACTGTAGTCCCGGCATCATATATGATACAGAACTGTTCCAATACGGTATGATATTCCTTTTTGTGGTTCCGGTATTTTCTAAATGCAGTTGCGCCTTGCTTCGAAACTTATCCTTTCAGTGGGACGGCTGGAACACTTTGGACACTTTTGGCCACGGAAGAAAGGATTGTTAGCTAAGTTCTGACATTTGCATGCCATCAAGTATTACCTTTCAATCGTTTAGTTGTAACCAAATACATAAACAGAAACAGATTTTGCTGAAGCTGACTTGATTTTTTCTTTTTCAAAACAAATTCCGATTCTGAATTCGAACCGTTAAATTTGCACCGGTTCTAAAACCCAATTTGAACTTTTGTTGTTGTTGTCGTTGTTGTATCGAACATCGTGGGACGCAGTGCGTCATTGACGGCGAGTCAGCCTCCCGCTATGTTGCAACAGTTTGTAGACTTGACTCGGGCGCTCCCAGAGGTCTCTGACATTGGCGAGTGAGGTCAACTGCTTCGGTCTCATCCTGGTATTTTGATCTACATATCGTTGCCGCGTTGGGACTTCAATATAATTGCAATTTTAATAGTGGTTAATCTCAGTTGAACGGTCGTACTTTTTAATAATCAATTTTATTGCAATAAATCGTGGTATATAATTATATAGGTTCGTGTACACGGTTCACAATGTATTGAACAAAAACAAGTCTGCTACTAGTGACATTTGGCCCCCCTCAATCTGAGATACTCCACCCACGACTGTATATATGCAATTTTTTTATATGCTAACGTGTTCTATACGTCTTAGCGTCAGACTAAAATGTGGCATTTACTCACTCCACAGCAGAACCACAAGAAAAAGAATTACTGAAATAAAGTTTGATCTTAAAATACATTCACGACAGTGACGCAATGAATTTGCTTTTTGACTGGTTGACCACCGATAGGCTAAGCTAACATCGCTTACGCGGATACTCTAATTAATTATCTCTGAGAATGTATAACTATAATTTATAAATATTGCCTATAGATTTCTAAAATTTTATTTAACTGTTTACAACGTTCACTTAAGCACTTACTTAAGTCAGATAGTCTGCAACTCATTTGTTTTGGTGAGTGACTTAGGCATTTACGTAACTTAAGTACACTTTCACAAACGATAAATTGATTAAGTATTTTCTTAACAAAACTGAAGTAAATTTTTACTTAAGTAAGGTTTCACAAACCCAACCAATGCTGTCCAAAATTGTCCATTTTGAATAAATATTAATGTTGTGATCCCAATTAAAATATTATATTCATAAGACGAAATTATGTTTTCAACGGTTTGATTTTGTGCAGTTTTTCGTTCCTTGTAAAATTGATTCATTTATTTTGGTTGGTGTTGCTTAAGCTGCCGCTGCTTATGCTTTTTTCGTTGTCGTCGTCGTTGTTGTTGTGGTTGTTGTTGTTGTTGTTGTTGTTGTTGTTGTTGTTGTTGTTGTTGTTGTTGTTGTTGTTGTTGTTGTTGTTGTTGTTGTTGTTGTTGTTGTTGTTGTTGTTGTTGTTGTTGTTGTTGTTGTTGTTGTTGTTGTTGTTGTTGTTGTTGTTGTTGTTGTTGTTGTTGTTGTTGTTGTTGTTGATGTTGTTGTTGATGTTGTCGTCGTCGGTGTTGTTTTGGTTGACGTTGTTGATGTTGACGTAGATGTTGTTGTTGATGATGATGTTGTTGTTGATGATGATGATGTTGATGATGATGATGTTGATGGTGATGATGTTGATGATGATGATGATGATGTTGACGATGTTGCTCCTGCTAGTGTTGTTGTAGTCGAACTAGCCGGTGAGCAAACTACTTCACAGTTTTCGGCCGCTGTTGGATTTGCCGGATCTTTCTAAAAATCATAAACAGTTTGACATTGCGGTGGATCCATAAATGTTTGTCATTACAACCGTATCGTACAGGGCGATAACAATTCGAAAAACCAAACACAATTCAATTAAATACTAAAACAAAATACAAAATTTTGGATTTGATTCCTGTTGGGCCATGGCTTGGGATTTCTCACTTATTTTCTGATATAAAGCAATTTTATTTCACAGCTAAACTTATCTGTTTATGTATAAAATACATCTCGGGCACCAAGCGTGAATTTCTTCCTAAGCTTTAGCGTAAATCTAAAGTCAATACTTCAGGGTAATGTGAGAAAATTTTTCGTTATGTGAAGTACACTTAAAAATTTCGCTCTCTGCGCTATTTATGATTACAAATCGGCTGAGTTAAAAGTAACTCAACTTCTGAATTAACGTTGTTGAGTTAAATTTAACTCGGACTTGAATCATTTTTCAATCCTGGGCGTTCAGCTAAGTAAGCTATCTCACATTTGAGTTAAAATTGTTGAGTTAACGTCAACTCTCATCTGAGTTAGAACTTAAATTTGCCGGCAATGACCAGTATTTTAAATTCACATAGATTAGCAAAATTTTGAAGTTTCGTTGCGGGTGAGTCAAATGCTTTTAATTCGGAAGAAAGAGTAAAATTTTTTAACTCACGTTGAATTTGGCCCATATTACTTTAAGGAGCGTCCAGGTTTCTGGAAGGTCCATAAAAGTAGGTTTAGATTCAAGATTATTTTTTGCTTAGGCTTAGGCTTAGGCTTAAGAACACATTTTTTGCAACGCTTAGGCTTACGTGTAGGCTTAGGAATACGCTTAATCTACTGTTACACACCTTAAAGTATCATTGGCCAAATTATGCAAAAAAGTGAGCATCGTTCTCAGCCGCTTTATCAGGGAGTTTCATTCACCCGACCGCCTCTGTTTGGCGTTCAGGTTGTGTATATACGTGGTTTCTTTCACACAAAGGCCCACAACTGCTAAAATTTCACGTTGACCCGAAAATATTTAAGTCTTTTGCGAGTTCTACGGGCTGATTACAATACTAATTTTCAAAACTCCACAAATTAAATTTTTGTTAAATCTAACATCGTTACGTATGGTACAGAGCAACTCTACTTTTGTCTAATTGTCCCGAAGTTTGAATTGAAGTCCAGGAACATTTTAATTGGTAGGCCCCCAGAGTCTAAGTACAAGCACATGTTAATACTTTTAGGGCCGTCCTGGATTCTGGTGAGTGTGTGAAAGAGTCGGCTTACATTCTAGACCACATTTTTTTGCTTAGGCTTATGCTTATGAATACGCTTTTGCAACCAGTTAGGCTTATGCTTAGGCTTAGGAATACACTTAATCTACTGATACGGCCATAAAAGTAACATATTGGCGTTCTGTTTCATAAATAACCCGCAATAGAAAACTGTACTTTACCACTATGCATCGTTTAGCTAGCGTGTCTTCGGCGAAATTTGGTTTACTCAAGTTGAGTAAAAAATATATTAGTTTTGTTTCGTCACCCCAAGTCCGCATAAATTTTCACACAATACAAATTTTGAAATTTGTTTTTGCAAGAAATTTACGTTGTGATCCTCTAAATACCACAGTAAACGACGCTGTCTACGTTATTCAATATTGCATTATGGAACATCCACGTTATACTGCACGCGCTACTGTAAAAAAATGTCTGGGCCTGAGAAAGGCCCGACGTCGTTTTAAGACACTCTATTACGAGACCACTATAAAGTCCTGTAGTCCCTAATAAACGAGGACGTAAAGACATATTGCACTGTGTTCATATAGCATCGCAAACATACACAACAACACGAACACATATATACTTATTTATTTTGTTTAATTTTTTACCTTTTGTCCCGACTTCCTTCGGATAGTGTCGGGACAATTAATAGCATCTACGTACCGCATAAAATTGAACCTTGTACACAGATGCCTACCGGGTGGTTGGACAAATTTAAGGTGGATGATCTATTAATATATATTGCCATAAATTCATTGTGCAAAAAAAGTTCCTGAAGGGTTTTAAAAACATAAATTTACCGACGTTCCACATTGAGCTGCTGATTTCAACTGTCTTTCAATGGCGTTGTTTGAATTTTTGGCAGACAAACAAGTGCTTGAAACACCCCCACGATTTGGTTTCGTGTTACTTTTGATATCTTTTCTGAAACAATAAACGTTACGTTTTATTATTATAATGAATTTCAAAGAAAAGCGTTGTGCACCAATTAAAGATTATATATGGCTCACGCAATAAATCAGCATTTGATTTGCAGAATTTTGTCAACTGCGAAAGTTTCACAAGATAGATTAGCTTTACATCGTTGCTGAACAATTAAATGCATTGAACAGGTAGTAGTATTACGCACACAATCTGAAATCAATTCCGAAAGTGAACCTGGTTATTAAGGAGATATGGATCTAGAACAGCTACTACATGCTGTAACTGCGTTTTCTTCGTTGGTCACTATTCAAAAATGGTTTATAATGTCATTAATAAGTAAATTCGGGTCACTCACATTAGCATATAAATTTTTTTCGAATTATTAACTTTCGCGATAGAGATGATTCGTGTGCTTTTCGTGTCCGACACCAAAATTTGACATTTTTGTACCATAGTTTAAAGGCAAGATAGATTTTCACATCGCGCTCAATAAACATCAGGGTCCTACATATTGAATTTGTTGAAATCTTCTTTATCCGGGAACCACAAAAATTAGCTTCCAGCACAAAAATCAGATTAAATTGTATGGAACGTTTCAAGCACAAACACCATACAATTCGTCTATGTATGCGTCCATAAACCTGTTGACTTAAATTAATGAACTATGTCCATCATCAAAGTTATAACTTGAAAACAAAAAGACCTGCTGATGCAAAATCTATTACTGTATTGACCCGAATAAGAGGGGGCATAATAAGAGGGGGTTACCATTTTGAGTGTCGATCAATAGGAGTTCGTATCCCTAATAAGAGTCCGTAACCGAATCAGTCCCCCGCCTCTTATTCGGGTCACTACAGTACGTTAAGATTTAGACAAAAACAACAAAGTCCAAAACAGTTTATGTATTTATTAATGTCGCATTTTTTTACCAGACTCAACATCCAAATTAGCCACTGTTCTGTTTTTTTACGGAATACAACCAAAGTTTTTAGTTTCACACAATTTTAGCTTCCTAAAATATATAAATTTCTAACGTCACAGCATACCAAAACTTCAAGAGCCGTAAAATGTCCAAAATCGTAAATTCGCCTGCGGTTCTTAACCTTTCGCAATAACTCGAAATTCAGCCACAATTGAACTTCGCAGAATCTCTATTTTTAGGACACATTTAGTATAGATGTAAACTTCGAAAAATAGCCATTTCCAAAAAATCAAGCACCAACAAAAGTGGCGAAAATTGCAAATATCCCGTCTACTATTAGATATTCAATTTGTTTCCAGCTAGAACAGCAAAAAACGGTTTATGGGGACCACGTGAAATTTGACTCAGTATTTGCCGAGTGTTTGACAATATTAATAAAGGCCTTAATCAGATATAATGTAGCCGTTATTAGCGTCTCTGCTTATGCATGGATAACTTTACGAGTTAGTCATTTGGTACGTATTTCGTTATCTTATTTATATTTGGTAACAAGTATTTTCAAGATATCCTTATCGGTTGGGTACACTGTAAATTCCAATGAGTTGATTAATCAATTCAGCTAGCGAGTTGGTTATTTCTGAATTAATATCAGTATACATCAACTTACTCTGAGTTGATTTGATTCTCACTCTGAGTTGAGTTGACGCTGGCTGAGTCGATTAATTAACTCATAATGAATCGAATCAACTCATATTTCTGAGTTCTGATAGCCCTAACTCAGACTGAGTGATTCAACTCATTCTGAGCTAAAACCAACTCACTGAAATTTACAGTGTATTTGTAACAGATAGCTAGCGGTGTTTTCGTTCGAGCCCCGCATTATGGGTTGCATCAAAATGTTGATCGGGACGATATGGATATCGAGTTTGTCCTCATTATATTTATATAACTACCTTGAAACTGATTTGACATACTTCGCATATATTTTCTGTCATACTGGTACGTAAATGTTTGCACGTGCCGTGTACTTTCTCAATCATTATTGGGTTACAATAACGCTGGAAAACCGGATAAACATGACCAGTGTGATTTCTCGGGCGTCATACTGTATATTTCAGCATATTTTTTACCTAAGGCTAATTCTAAACTTTTGCGTAAAAATAAAGTCTGCAAGTAAGCGTAAGCTTAAGCAAAAATAATAGCTTTAATCATAGCCACATTCACTTTATGGTACACACAGAAAACTGGATGCCGTTAAAAGGAATATGGACCAAACAAATATTGCTACTGAACGCAACGCTACAAATAAAGTAGAATAGTGGAAAAGGTTCGTTGTTAGAGTTAAAATGCAACGGTGTGAGGTGTTATGCTTTGTCACGTAGACACGTTCTTCACTACTTACTAGCTTCTACAATGTGTTTGAAATTGAGCAGCGCAATGAAATGTTAGGAGCATCGGCGGATGCAGAAATTTTTTGCTGGGGCAATATTAGATGCAACGGCGAATCGATAAATTTCTGATAAGGAGCGGGCGGACAAATGTTATAAAACTGCAATTTTTACTGTATGATGGAAGAAATTGTAAGGAAGGGACCTTATCATTTTATCGCCAAAAAATTTCTCGCTTAAGCCAAGGCTTTATTTATAGGCATATCGTTACTGCAGAGGCTAGGAGATTGAATTTGGAAACTGAGTCAATTTTTCATATGTAATAAATTTTAATATTAGCAGTGGTAAATTGATTTTAGCTGATATTATCAATTTTCTACTCGATTTTATTATTAATTGGCGGGCAGGGGAAATTGAAACAAAGTTAAAAATTTAATTTCCTACAGCCCTAGTTTTTGAAAATAGTAATGGAAAATGGACGTTTTCATTTTTCACATACTGGGCCCAACTAAACGTGGATGACGCCACATTTTACGAAATCAGTTTGTCGTTGAAGTTATACAATTAATCGACTTACTTTGAAACACCTGAATAACTTCCTTTTTTGAGCTGCGATAGCATCATATGCCTAGCCGCTTTTGTTTGCACTTTTTCAATTTTTGTCAACCATTTTGAATTAAGCGTCCTGTAATACATAAAATTTTAATTTTTAAATCACAGATCGTACAGTTTGAGAAATAAACTTGCACCTTATGGCCAATGTAAAGAACAGGGGCGGTACAGTGTTATAAGCATAAGCGTATTCCTAAGCCTGAACCTAAGCCTAAGCGTAGAAATGAGCATAATCCTAAGCGTAAGCCTAAACCTATGTCTAAGCTATTCAAAAAATTAATCTAAAGCTTAACCTTATTCTATTCCCACAGAAAAACTTTCTGCCCGTGATTTTTACATGTGCCTGTCTTATTCAGGCTGATCACCATATGTCCCATGTTGATTCGATGTCAACGCTAAAATTCGGGCTCTTATCGTGGGTCAACAGACAATACGCGAATGTCATATGACATTAGCTTACAAACCACCGCTCTCAAACTTTCAATGTGTAGAAGAATCGGTATGTCATGTGATACTGTGGGACATTTATGCAAATATCATATCTAAGATTGCAACGAATATATATAATATTCAACGGAACAGTGTAATATTACGGTGCTAGTCAAAATGGAAAGTCAGACGGCAGTGACACAGATGTGTCTTGAAATACCGAATACACGCCTGTAAATTTGTTTCCGACACAAAATCGTTCAGAAACAAAGCTTCATACTCAAAAATTCAAATTTCAAATTGTAGTATCATATGATATTCAACAGGACAATTTGGGTATGTTACATTATGTATGCAGACATTTGAAAACATATATGATATTCGCAGACAATACCTCCAATATTATGGGATATTGAAGAACAAAAGGTGACCTATACATTATAATAACCGACAAATATGAATTTTTGACAATTATACAGGGTCTATAAGCACACAAAATGTTACCCAATAGTTTAATAGAGACAAAACATGTCCCAAGCTGCCCTGGTAACTTGGACGCCCTTTAAAGTAACATGAACCGTAGTTTAATTAATTTGATGAATTTTCACCACACAATCATCCACCAACCCCAACTAATCTTTTCAGATATACCAGGGTTTTTATACAGGGGACATCGGTTGGGGTCGGGGGGTAAAATTTTATTTTGTGAACAATTTTTCCCACCGCTAGAAATCCGTTGCTTATATTACAAAAAGTACACGAAGAGCCAAAGGATAAATAATTCAACTGATACTTACGCTGATGCTAAATCAGCGTTAAACTTTTCATCAGTAATTATTCCAAGTACTGTTGATGCTGCGCATGCGGTAAACACAAACAACACTGTCTCTACATTCATATCGAGTTAAGTTTAATGATCACAACTTTAGTATGATGCTTACCAAGGATGCAAATGAAGGCTGAAATTAGTTACGTTTCTATGTAGAGTAGGCATCTATATTTACTTTTGATGGATTACAAAATTTAAAGACCTATTCACAGGTGCAAGTTTTTGTAGCAAAAACTTTCACGTGCAACGTGGATGTGCAAGTTTGGTCACAAAACAGATTTGAAGTTGTTGCAGCTGCAAATTATTCATTAGAATTAATGTGATTGAATTTAATTCGCACGAACGCCGTCGCAAATTGCTCCAATTTCTTGCACTTGCATTTTCATAGGCCAATTAGAAGACATGTTGCTGAGCGCCTTTTGAATTAATTCAGACTTATTGAACTTATTCTTAATTTGTACAAAACGCGGCCATTATGCAACCAATATACACTCGCACACCTACAGACAGTCCGCCCTTGCGGGTACTTTGCGGAGTTGGCGTGTGACAGCTTCCTCTCTGTGTTTTCGTCGGGACATTTGTAAGCGTTCCGAAGCATATATTCTTGCTCGTACAGCAGCGATGGGATCGAATCGTATATTCTTTGATGGAACAGCCGCGATAGAAAGGATCGCTACACTGTAAAAAAATGAGGAGTCAAATTGACTCTTTCGGAAACAGGCTTTTCCTGACTACACAAACTGAGTCAAATTTGACTCCGCCAGAGTCAACAGTGAATCGAATTTGACTGTGACGGAGTCAAATTTGACTTTAGTTTGTGTAGTCCCGTCGAGCCTATTTCGGAGTGGATCAATTTGACTCGCCATTTTTTACAGTGTACGTATTTAAACTTAAACTCAAACCAAAGACGTTCATTTTAAACGATTGGCATTTTTTTCTACTGAACGCTTTTCATTTGAGTCAAAAAAATTTTCGAGCGAACAATAATGGCGAAACGTTGTGAACTGACACCATCGGATCGAGCAAAGCAAACACAAGGCTATAAAAGCGAATAAAATTGTTCGAAACATGCTTTAAACAACCTGCGATAGTAATAAAAATAAATGACGTATGCGTATCAAAATACAATTTTGTTGCTATCAAATACTCATATTTTTCTCGTTCATATAGGACAACCATCACGGGAGTCTTGATACAGCGCATTGTAGAATCAGGCATTTTTTCGATTGACGCGTAAAAGTTTTTAAATTTGGTTGTATAAAGTGTTGATTGCTAAAACTGGCACAAAATTTTCTGGCTAACTTTGAAAACAACTCTACGACAAACACCGCTCTACGCCCCAAAATAGAATTACTAGACTTATGTTCGTTTATTGAATTGAGGAGCAAAAAGCAAAATAACATCCAGTCGTGCGTTTGCTTAAACTCGAACGGTGTGACGTATGATCGAAATTATCAAAAACATATTTGATCCTTGGAGTTGGAACACATATTTTCGTTTTATTCGCTGAATTGTGACGTCAAAATTTATGCATTATGATTGCTAAAAATAACGCCGTCCTGGCTTTCACTCTATAAAGATCAAACAAACAAACATCATGCGTCGAAATGGTTCTAAATATCCATTTTGGAACGTTATAAAACGTCACCGTGCGACGAAACTTTTTCGTTATTTTAGAATACAAAACCTAATACTATGAAATGCGTGTGGCCTATGTATAGAACAGGGCCAGATCGTTTTCTGGAGGGGCTATAATGGAGTCAGTATAAGCGTTAGACTAATTTTTTGTTTAGGCTAAGGCTTAGGCTTATGCTTAGAAATAGGCTAATCTATAAGCTTGGAGTCAGTATAAGCTTTAGACTAATTTTTTGTTTAGGCTAAGGCTAAGGCTTATGCTTAGAAATAGGCTAATCTATAAGCTTAGAGTCAGTATCAGCTTTAGACTAATTTTTTGTTTAGGCTAAGGCTAAGGCTTATGCTTAGAAATAGGCTAATCTATAAGCTTGGAGTCAGTATAAGCTTTAGACTAATTTTTTGTTTAGGCTATAAGTCAGAAAGTTATGGGACGCCGCCTACCCTCGGCAACTTTCTGCTTATGCGAGATAAGTTAGATCGAACACGGCGAATCCTGCTAAGCCCGTGACTGGGGTAGGTCTACCAGGTGGTCACGACATATAGAGAGTTACGAGGATCCGACAATTACGCAACACGTCTCAGCTCAACGTTTGCCAAGCCACACATGGACTTGGGAATTAGCGACTTCGCCCAGCCCCATGACCGCTTTGCTAAAGCTGGGAATTTCAGCCAAACGCCCTGAGCCTAAGCGTCCCAGCAAGCTACCAATTCCCAAAATCGCGCACCCAGCTTGACAGCGTTGCTCCGCGAAACGCTGCATCGGACCTGACTAGAATAATTCATATCGCCTGCATAGGCGACGCCGAAATATATACATAGCGAAACTGTGCGAGCAGGATGACAATCTGCGAGCACTATCAAGATAAAAATGCAGGACCAAATTTGTAGACTCAGACGCTACTCATTTTCTCCGTATCTAAAATCTCGCACCGATTGGAATAAAAACCACGGAATTGAAACTAACTGCGCAGAATCCACAAACCTTGCTATATCTCAATCTACACACTCAATTATGATAAAACTGTAAACCCTGAATCCGATTCCATACACGTGGTACAATATTTAGGCCGGCTGACGAATTCATTTCACAATCTTAAGCTAAAACCTATGTGTGCTAATTCCAGGCTCACTTCGTTCAATACAGACACGCACGGAATCTGCGGGTCCAGGTAAAACTGCTTAATGATTCGCAAACCTGCAGGTGACTAAAAAAACGCTCAGGTAGGGGAGATACGAAAAATGCGGGTCGACCCATGAGAAGCTTACGCGTAGTAGACTAAGATGCTCAGACCCAAAACAGGAAAGCGAGAGCTTAGGCCTAAGACAGAGAGCAAGACGATGATGCGCATCGGATTGAAAGAAATAAGACGGAAAATGCTTCAGGTGCGAAAGCGTCGCAGGGTGAACTAAGCTGAGTCCCCACCATGCGGGTGGATCACTTAGGCCTATGCGGGGTGAAAACAATAAACAGTAACGCCTGAGTATAGCAGCTCACTATACTCTCCAAAATTTATTAGTACGAAAACAAATACTTAACTCACAAAAATTAATTATGGGCAACAGACTAATATACCTTTAACGTTAACGATATAATTTACCTGATCCTCTGCTAGGTTTTTAGCTTGTAATGCATCCAGTTCTGATTGAATGTCCGGTGTCGGCTGACCAACGGTCCACCGATAACCGGAGGTTGACGGCTTAAACGCCTCAGCTTGAGGGTTTAGCGGAGATGACTGCTTTGATGTGTCCGAGTCCATAATTTACTTTAATTAAACTAATTGGCACTAATTTTAGGTGGCTAACGACAGCACTGAAACTTATGCAAGTAATAGTTAGACCAAGCTTTAACTTGCAATAGGGCTAGCTTTTCCAGAGCGCACACTAGCTTATACAAAGCCAAGATATAACTCCAAGTTAGAATAAAATGCAATCTTACCACAATTTCTGGTATTTCATGCGACGGGCACGGAAGTGGCCGAGCATGCGGATTGTCCTGAGTCACGCCCTGCCAAAAAGGAGACTCAGCCGCTGTCCAATTGCACCAGTCAAGGCCCGTAGTCCATGACCAACCTACCCGGAGCTGCGGGAGGTGTGCTTGCTTAAACCTATATGCCATACTGATTTCCGAAGTTATAGAGCGTGGATCTCACTACAATTCTACTTATTTTCACTAATGCAAACCGAAAACACAAGAAAACTCACAAATTAACCACTTATTCGAAAAACAACAACTATGATAATCTCAAACTCAGCGGCTGAGATCAAGACAGGCAAGAAAATCTAACGCCGGCTATTTTGCATAACCGGTTATAAAACAAGAAAACCTGAAACAAAAATATTTCCACCAATAGAATTCAAACTCAAATCGCATAACCGAATACTAAACAACAACTCAATACAAAACTCTCCTGCCATCATTACGCGCACCAAGCCAAAAACATTCGTAATCTTATTCAGTAGCTAGCTAAACATTTTTAAATCACAAAAATACATCTAACCGTCATATACGCTTTCCAAGCCCAGAATACGTCAAATCAGATAGAATTTGAGGGTTTTAGACCCGTTTTATAAAATTCAGCAGGTTTCGAACCCTATTACTAAGTTTTACGATGATTGAAACTGAATTGAGCCAAATTCAGACAATTATTGAATTTCACAAAATTCAAAGATTTTGTAAGTTAGATTTTTGACCCGAAAACAGTTGTACTAGACTTGAAATGAGTCAATACCGACTATTCACGATTATTTTAAACTTTTCAAGCTATGGGAGCACCCACAGCTCACCCGGAACGGATTTACAAAGTCTGTGCATTTCTACGAGTTATATCGATTTCCAGACCTGTGCACATGAGCATACAGCAGCCCTCCAGAGCTCCGAAACTTCAAGGGCTGCCCATTACGGCTCAGAATCTTCCGAATCAAAGCTCCGCTAGCTGGCGTGAGCTTGCACGGGATCCTCTCGCTCCAGATATTATCATTAACATCTTCCGTGCAGCCCGAAAGCTCACACATTCCCTCAAAAATGTGATCCCAGCTATTATCCACCTAAATTCTGCTAGAATTTAGAGGCGCTGGGTGCAGTGACATCTGTACATAGGCTAAGGCTAAGGCTTATGCTTAGAAATAGGCTAATCTATAAGCTTGGAGTCAGTATAAGCTTTAGACTAATTTTTTGTTTAGGCTAAGGCTTAGGCTTATGCTTAGAAATACGCTAATCTATAAGCTTAGGCTTAGGAATAGGCTAATCTATACGCATAGGCTTAGGCTTAGGTTTAGGAATATGCTTATACTACTGTTCCGGCCCTGTTCTATACATGGGCCAAGCTTGTGCTAGCGTCTTTGTCGCGTTTACTCAGAAGTTTTGAAAGTATCGGTTTGATACCACAATATTGCGATTTATTTAAACACCGTCACCAGACCGAACCAGCAGATATCTACCCGTTTGAACGTTAGCGTTCAGCAATAGAATCCTGGCATTTGAGAGCACAGGGGTTCCTGGTAATATGCATTGTACGGCAAATCCGCCTAATAATTCTTAAATGTGTATTATTTTGACAACACATTCATTTTGCACTTAGTTGCTGGATGGCATAGTTTACGTGAAGATACATAAACAGGGTCGTAATTCGAAGCTTGAACTTCTGCTATTAGACCACATAGATGTTTATGCAATATCGGTCTTAGAAATCCTTACACTTTAAGCTGTTTACCAGTCTACCTTCCGTGAACTTAGACAAATCGGAACATATATCATTAGCCCCTTAATGAGCAATAACAAATCCTGAGTGGTATTGTCAGTTGTGTGCACATACGCAACGGCCGCCCATGTTTACTTTAAGAAGCGTCCAGGTTTCTGGTGGATCTATAAAAGTGTAGGATTAGATTCTATATTACAGTTTTTTGCTTAGGCTTTAGGTTTAGGCTAGGGCTTAAGCTTAGGAATACGTTTTTTCAACGCTTAGGCTTAGGCTTAGGCTTAGTAAGTATGCTTAATCTACTGTTACGACCCTTAAAGTAACAATGGCCTACGCAACAATTGGCACTAGTTCTTACAACATTTAAGCCAATGAAACCAAATTTATCAAATTTTAATTCACCGCTGTAAGTGTTTGCTACTAGTAGTAGATGGTCAACTGGTTTGAGTAATATTTCCGCTTGCTACAGACTTGCCTAAGCCTAAGCCTATGCCTAAGCCTAAGCCTAAGCCTAAGCCTAAGCCTAAGCCTAAGCCTAAGCCTAAGCCTAAGCCTAAGCCTAAGCCTAAGCCTAAGCCTAAGCCTAAGCCTAAGCCTAAGCCTAAGCCTAAGCCTAAGCCTAAGCCTAAGCCTAAGCCTAAGCCTAAGCCTAAGCCTAAGCCTAAGCCTAAGCCTATCGATACGTTGAGTCTTAGGCTTGGGCTTAGTCATATTCTTATACTAGTATTTCGGCCATCAAAATAATATATTGACCATAACATGCAAAAAAAATTTGTCTAAAATATTCTTCAATTGCTACGTCTCTAAAATTCTTTTTTTCTTTTATGGATAAGGAATACATCGGCAGCAACCATTTTGGTGCTGTACAGCCACTGCAGGCTCTCAGTCGATGAAAACTGAGGGGCGTTACACCATCCATAGGCGGTGTTTGATGGCAATAATGGTCAGTCATCAGTTGAGAGTGTTGCGTATGCACACGTTACTATTAATGAGTACCGAAATTTAGGCAGACGCACCACAACTCAGTTTGTGTGGTCCGGAAAAGCCTATTTCAGAAAGTGTCAATTTGACTCACCATTTTTTGCAGTGTACCGCTTAGAAACTAGGAAAAATTATACAACGTCAGTTTAAGCTTTAGACTAATTTTTGCTAAAGCTTAGGCTTAGGCTTAGGCTTAGGAATAGGCTCATCCGTACGCTTAGGCTTAAGCTTACGCTCAGGCTTAGCAATATGCTTATACTACTGTTCCGGCCCTGTTCTATACATGGGCCCATTTTCCGTACAAGCAGTTGGTTATGTCTCTTATTTTTAGCCAACATTTAATTCGTTCTCATACACGAAATTAAATGCAAAAGTTTTTTGCATTAGTACACTTTGAAGGTAGTATATTCAAAATGGTATTTTACCGGCGCGGTGACCAATTTCACCGGCTAGATAAATGACCGAGTTTAAGCTGTTTTATCGTTCGGTTGTACAGCAGATACCACCGGTAGAACATCGAAGCTGGAAAGATTCTATGCGCTATAGTAGAAGGCAATCATGTTGTCACGGCTTACTACTCTCAAGCGGCTGACGGACGGAAACGGTGGAAGAATTCAGTGGTTAAGGTGCCGAAAGAATATAATTCTTGAATACGGATTTGTGATGTATATTTAAGTATTTTAATAAAAATAAACCTTTTGGTCCAAGATCATTCGTTCACATTGTAGGGATATTCCCGGGTGCGCGCTCTTGAAGTTAGAGTACGTTGCTAAATTTACCCGGTTACCGCGGAGCGTTTCTGCGCAGGGTAGAAACCGCTGGCAGTTATTATTGTTATTGCAGCTATTCTTGTTAAGACGCGGTGTGGACGTCTACCCCGTGGGCGCTAGCAAGTGGCACGGGGTCAGGCGATCCCCAGCGTATACCTCAGCGGTTAAAAAAGAAAGTAATAGGGTTAGAGCGTGAGCAGCCACCTTGTGTAACCTACATTAACCCGTATTCAACCGTTTTTTTACAGTCCACCCTTAGCATTTGAAAAATTGGCGTGCCTGGTTCCTGGTTTTCGGGGCTGGTTGTGTAAAGTTGTTGTTGTTGCCTCTCTTTGTTGTTTTTGCTGTTTTCGTTTCGAAAATTTGCGGCCTACGCTTTCCGGCAGGTTTTTACTAATTCAATAGAATTTATGTAAATTTCAAGAAGCTTATGCAAATAAGCTTCTGATTATGCAAATTGATGTTAGCCAAACGACAGGGTATAAAAGCCGCTGTCGATTCGACAATTTAGGCATTCAGTTTGCATCTTTTATCTTCAACTTTCACTGATGCCTACAAACGTTTCTTATGTGCTTTTGTTATGTGTTTGTTTTTTTTTGTAATTGTGTAGCCGGCTTCAAGAAAGAAGTCGGCTACGGTAAATTCTGTATTTTGCAAATTTTTTCTCAGGTACCGGTGGCCGGAGGTGTCAGCGGTAGCGGGGAATTCCGCAAAACCATAACGTGCATAATTTGTATCATTTCTTAATAAACTACAGGTGTCCGAATTGATAAGGGATGCTAGCCCCTATGATTTCTGGGTTGTTTGGAAATTCTGTTTCAGTACTGACCCTGAGATTGTTGTTTTTATCAAATTATAGCGCTATTGTTTTCGTTGGATTCCCGCAGGACGGGAATATTTTTGTTATTTCGGACTCAGGCTTGCGCGAGTAGCTAACGAGCAAGTCCGGGTCGGAATTTGTTATCGTGTCCGGACCGGAGGTGGATATTTTTCTTTTTCCTTTTTCCTTTTTCTTTTTCCCGGGTGATTTTTGGGCCCTGAGTATTGAATGATTATTGCTGATAGCAAAAATTTCTACAGCCTCAGAAATAGGCGGTGCGGGTTCCCCATTTTTCTTTTTCCTTTTTGACCAACTCCTTTTTACCAAGAATTTATTTTTCCCCGCACTCCGAATTTTGCCTGCCCACTGGATGGTCAATGTAATTTTGCCGCGGTGGTCAGAAATCTTACCCGGGGGCAGGAATGCGCGACGATAAGAGTCTCCTAGCCCCAAATCTTTTTCGGGATAATCGGTGTTTCAACGGCGTTCGCCGGCTTGCAGTCGGCGAGGAACTTTTATCTAATGGAATTACATGCGACATTTTATTCAACGATCCGGTAGCGATAAATGTTTGCGTTCTGATGGTGTATACATTGCGAGCCCGAGATGGGAAACCCATCCCGGACGCGATCGGGCGGAGTAGCATAACTAGACCTAGTAGCCAACCTCGATCAAACCATAAGGAGTACCCGCCAAGGATGGGTGGCAAGGACTTTCGATCCAGGGTAACTTACCTTATATGGGGGCTACGCCGTGAGTTTATGTTCTATCTGGGACTCGCGGTGTGTCGGAAATGGATATACGTAAGGTAAAGAATGTCGATAGGTAGTAAATGTTGCTTAAAGTTTATAATAGAATTTTAGCTGCTTTTGATACTAACTTGGGGAATTCTACCCCTATTTTAACATCAAGTCCGAAACGCGTAAGTTAAGTGAATTTTACTTTATGAGATTGTTTTTGGGTTTCAGCAACGCCAGGCTGAAAAACGCGAGAAACGCAAGAGAGGCGTATCTCGACATCCGTAGCGACTTGGCAAGCATGCCCGGGTCGCATCAAAACACCCGGAGACCAGTATGCCGCAGAAGGAAACACCAATGTCAAAAGACGAGGCAATTTTCTGGAAGGAAGCGGCGGCTAAACGGCAACGTGACATAGAACAACAAAAGAAGCCGCCAACGTATCAGGACATTCCAGGGGCGAAAGAAGGGGATCAGGCGTCGGAGGAATCTAGTCCAAAACCGGTGTAAGTAAATTGGATTTGTTGTCTGAGTAATTTAGAGCAATGTTCTTTACCAGCCTGTAGAAGGAATCGGTTGGAAAATTTTGTTTGATGGCGGAATTTAAAGTTCTATGATATTAAGGGATTCGAATAGGGAGTTGGATAACGGTTGTATAAGTTGTGTTTAAATTAAGATAGCGCACAAAAATGTTAGCGTGTAAGATTTATGTAACTAACTATTGTGTGTTTTCAGCTAACATGAGGGAGGATGTTGGGTTGGACTCGGCATGAGCCCGACCTAGCATTCTCCTTTTCACACATGTTCTAATGTTAAAAAGAAAAGGGCGCTTAAATGTGAATATTATGGAGAAATTCAGCTGTTATGTTTACCTAGCAAACTGTGTATCAGAATTTCGAAAGGCATATATTAGGCAATAGCGCAGTACCTGCGTACATCCGGCGAATCTGTGTTGGAGGCGGCGCCAAAACGGCAACAAGCAGTCATGGCGCCATCAACGGCATTTCAACAGCAACAAATTGTCTCATCGTTTTGATCTCCTTGCAACTACGTTGATCTTTCAAATTATTGACTCAAATTATCTCAACCACGGACATTGAAGTTATTTATTTTATTTTTATTTTACGCCTATATGCTATTTTGTTAACCAACCAGCCCTAGGTATTGTTGTCCTACACTGCCACAGTTTCGCTAGAAATGTGGGTTGCTCGCGCTGTTAAGTCAAGTGACGCGCACCCTGGTATCTCCCTCGATGCTCCCCTGGGCATTTGTTATAGGTTGTCTCGCAACCCCTTGATGGGGACATCAAGCCTAAAGAAAAGGGGATGTATGGATATTCCCGGGTGCGCGCTCTTGAAGTTAGAGTACGTTGCTAAATTTACCCGGTTACCGCGGAGCGTTTCTGCGCAGGGTAGAAACCGCTGGCAGTTATTATTGTTATTGCAGCTATTCTTGTTAAGACGCGGTGTGGACGTCTACCCCGTGGGCGCTAGCAAGTGGCACGGGGTCAGGCGATCCCTAGCGTATACCTCAGCGGTTAAAAAAGAAAGTAATAGGATTAGAGCGTGAGCAGCCTGCCTCAGCGCATCCAAGCAGTAGTCAACTACCTTGTGTAACCTACATTAACCCGTATTCAACCGTTTTTTTACAGTCCACCCTTAGCATTTGAAAAATTGGCGTGCCTGGTTCCTGGTTTTCGGGGCTGGTTGTGTAAAGTTGTTGTTGTTGCCTCTTTTTGTTGTTTTTGCTGTTTTCGTTTCGAAAATTTGCGGCCTACGCTTTCCGGCAGGTTTTTACTAATTCAATAGAATTTATGAAAATTTCAAGAAGCTTATGCAAATAAGCTTCTGATTATGCAAATTGATGTTAGCCAAACGACAGGGTATAAAAGCCGCTGTCGATTCGACAATTTAGGCATTCAGTTTGCATCTTTTATCTTCAACTTTCACTGATGCCTACAAACGTTTCTTATGTGCTTTTGTTATGTGTTTGTTTTTTTTGTAATTGTGTAGCCGGCTTCAAGAAAGAAGTCGGCTACGGTAAATTCTGTATTTTGCAAATTTTTTCTCAGGTACCGGTGGCCGGAGGTGTCAGCGGTAGCGGGGAATTCCGCAAAACCATAACGTGCATAATTTGTATCATTTCTTAATAAACTACAGGTGTCCGAATTGATAAGGGATGCTAGCCCCTATGATTTCTGGGTTGTTTGGAAATTCTGTTTCAGTACTGACCCTGAGATTGTTGTTTTTATCAAATTATAGCGCTATTGTTTTCGTTGGATTCCCGCAGGACGGGAATATTTTTGTTATTTCGGACTCAGGCTTGCGCGAGTAGCTAACGAGCAAGTCCGGGTCGGAATTTGTTATCGTGTCCGGACCGGAGGTGGATATTTTTCTTTTTCCTTTTTCCTTTTTCTTTTTCCCGGGTGATTTTTGGGCCCTGAGTATTGAATGATTATTGCTGATAGCAAAAATTTCTACAGCCTCAGAAATAGGCGGTGCGGGTTCCCCATTTTTCTTTTTCCTTTTTGACCAACTCCTTTTTACCAAGAATTTATTTTTCCCCGCACTCCGAATTTTGCCTGCCCACTGGATGGTCAATGTAATTTTGCCGCGGTGGTCAGAAATCTTACCCGGGGGCAGGAATGCGCGACGATAAGAGTCTCCTAGCCCCAAATCTTTTTCGGGATAATCGGTGTTTCAACGGCGTTCGCCGGCTTGCAGTCGGCGAGGAACTTTTATCTAATGGAATTACATGCGACATTTTATTCAACGATCCGGTAGCGATAAATGTTTGCGTTCTGATGGTGTATACATTGCGAGCCCGAGATGGGAAACCCATCCCGGACGCGATCGGGCGGAGTAGCATAACTAGACCTAGTAGCCAACCTCGATCAAACCATAAGGAGTACCCGCCAAGGATGGGTGGCAAGGACTTTCGATCCAGGGTAACTTACCTTATACACATCTGCCGCCAAGATATATTATCCCGTTTAAATAGTGACATTTACTCGCTCCATAGCATAACAACCACAAAAAAGAATTACTGAAACAAAGTTTGATCTTAAAATACATCCACGACAGTGTCGCAATGAATTTGCTTTTTGACTGGTTGACCACCGATAGGCTAAGCTAACATCGCTTACGCGGATACTCTAATTAATTATCTCTGAGAATGTATAACTATAATTTATAAATATTGACTATAGATTTCTAAAATCTTATTTAACTGTTTACAACTTTCACTTAAGCACTTACTTAAGTCAGATAGTCTGCAACTCATTCATTTTGGTGAGTGACTTAGGCATTTACGTAACTTAAGTACACTTTCACAAACGATAAATTGATTAAGTATTTTCTTAACAAAACTGAAGTAAATTTTTACTTAAGTAAGGTTTCACAAACCCAACCAATGCTGCCCAAAATTGTCCATTTTGAATAAATATTAATGTTGTGATCCCAATTAAAATATTATATTCATAAGACGAAATTATGTTTTCAAAGGTTTGATTTTGTGCAGTTTTTCGTTCCTTGTAAAATTGATTCATTTATTTTGGTTGGTGTTGCTTAAGCTGCCGCTGCTTATGCTTTTTTCGTTGTCGTCGTCGTTGTTGTTGTGGTTGTTGTTGTTGTTGTTGTTGTTGTTGTTGTTGTTGTTGTTGTTGTTGTTGTTGTTGTTGTTGTTGTTGTTGTTGTTGTTGTTGTTGTTGTTGTTGTTGTTGTTGTTGTTGTTGTTGTTGTTGTTGTTGTTGTTGTTGTTGTTGTTGTTGTTGTTGTTGTTGTTGATGTTGTTGTTGATGTTGTTGTTGATGTTGTTGTTGACGTTGTTGATGTTGACGTAGATGTTGTTGTTGATGATGATGTTGTTGTTGATGATGATGATGTTGATGATGATGATGTTGATGGTGATGATGTTGATGATGATGATGATGATGTTGACGATGTTGCTCCTGCTAGTGTTGTTGTAGTGGAACTAGCCGGTGAGCAAACTGTTTGACAGTTTTCGCTCTTGGTTGGATTTGCCGGATCTTTCTAAAAATCATAAACAGTTTGACATTGCGGTGGATCCATAAATGTTTGTCATTACAACCGTATCGTACAGGACGCTAACAATTCGAAAAACCAAACAATTCAATTAAATACTAAAACAAAATACAAAATTTTCGATTTGATTCCTGTTGGCCCATGGCTTGAGATTTCTCACTTACTTTCTGATATAAAGCAACATTGTTTCACAGTTAAAACTTATCTGTTTATGTATAAAATGCATCTCGGGCACCAAGCGTGAATTTCTTCCTAAGCTTTAGCGTAAATCTAAGTCAATACTTAAGGGTAATGTGAGAAAATTTTTCGTTATGTGAAAATTATATATCGAATAAAAACCTCTTTAATTATAATTATCATGTAATTAAAAAGTTCATAAATATTAATTTACGAATTTGACTCTGGTTGAGTCGAATTTTTCACTCAGTTTGTATAGTCATGAAAAGCCTATTTTCCAGAGAGTCAATTTGACTCCCCATTTTTGACAGTGTAAAATGTATACAAAAAACTAGCATCGAAAGTCGCGTAATCAGTGATAGTGTCTCAACTCTAAGTAAGGTTTGGCACTATCTCCGCCTTACTGTGCCTATGTTAACACCAAAGCTAAACGTGTGTCTCGAAGTCTTAGCGTTTAGCATGATTTGAAGCCGAAACCTAAACACAAAGCAAACGTCAAAAACCAGACTCCAAGTTTCGTTGACGAATCCGAAGTGGAACACTCGGGCCATGGCATACAACGTGGTCTCAGCAAAACCTTTGCTTAGATCTGTACTGTTTCGCTTGTGTACACTTACAAATTTCGCTCTCTACGCTATTTAATATTTTCAGTAATCAGCATTTAAATGCAAATATTGAGGTGAAACAAAATATGATCTATGAATACATTCCGTCCATTGATGTCTCGCACAACAGATAAGTATTTTTCAATGAAATTATGCAAATAACAAGCATCCTTCTTCCAAGCGTTTCGTCGGCGAAGTTTGTTCTTACGCTACCGCCTCTGTTTAGCCGGGCACGTTTTTGTGTATACTTGGTTTCTTTCACACAAAGTTACCAAAACCTTGCCGCGTGAAATCTATTACACCTTTATGCCGGGTTCTACGGGTTGATTACAATACTAATTTTCAACTCAACGAATAAAAAAGGGGGCATTGTTTTAAAACTGGCATTGTGAGACATAGTTCAGAACGAACGTATTATATTCTTAGTGGACCGCCCGACGTTTGAATTGAACGCCTGGACCATTCTAATCACCAGACCCAAAGTTTTAAGTGCGACTATAATCAGAAAACCTAAACTTTAGTCTAAAGCTGATGCTTGCGGCCTATTTTGCTTTGTCAAATTCGACGCCACAACATTCTTATTTAGTTTGGCAAATTTCTATTCTATTGTTGTTGTATCAAATGGTTCTGTCAGGATGGGCAACCTGAGACGAAAAATACAATCCACAGCCTGAGGTGGTTACGGATGTGAAGCTAAATTAGGTAGTTAATACAATGCTTAATTTGCACAATTTGAACAAAATATCCGTGAAGCATAGCGAAAATGTTGCGGTTTGGTTTATTTTGATCGAATC
The DNA here is from genome assembly GCA_030248215.1 of Enoplolaimus lenunculus. Classification (NCBI taxonomy): domain Eukaryota; kingdom Metazoa; phylum Nematoda; class Enoplea; order Enoplida; family Thoracostomopsidae; genus Enoplolaimus; species Enoplolaimus lenunculus. Next base: position 46,970 of record JASANG010002197.1, read on the forward strand.
GCGGCATTTTGCCACTGCAAAAATTTCTACCAAATTTCAATCCAAACTCGCTATTAAGAGATACAATTTTTGTATTAAAACATGACATTATCACTACCGAAATTGTGAGAACCTTTCGACAAAACTCGACTCGACACGCGGACAAATGGTTCATTTTTAGCTTGGAGCCGGAGCTGGAAGCAGACCTTGAGTTGCATCCGTTTCCTGCGTAAACTGCATTAAAACTTAAAATTAAAAAAAACCATTTCTTACCGAAGTTATGCACTGCGATAATGATTGAATCTGTGTTTGTTCAGTTGCAAAAACTTTTGTATTCAAACACGAAAAAGTACTGGCGGAAGTTGTTAGTTTAGTGCTTTGTTTGATATCTTTTCTAAAGTATTAAAACACGCAAGTCAACCGCATTTCCAGATGAAATTATGTATAAAAACCTTTGTGACGGCCAATGTAAAGATCAGAGGCGGAACGTTTTTCTGTGGGACTGCAATGGAGTAAGCTTACGCTTTAATAGACTTAAATTCTTTTGCTTGAATTAGGCTAAGGCTTAGGCTTAGGAATATGCTCATTGTTACGCTTAGGCTTAGACTCAGACTTGGGTTTAGAAATATGCTTATAATACTGTTCCGCCCATGTTCTTTATACATTGGTCTTTGTGACCAAAGATTTTTAAGAGTATTTTTCGTATTTGTAACACAAGAAACCAACATTAAGTGCATATCTTTGGGTAGGTCGAAAACGTAATGGTCACAAATTTAATGCTAATTCAAGCCCGTAGCCAGCTTAATACACATCGTGGGAGGTCAGAAATTTCAGGAGACGAGCATGCGAGGATTTCACATGATTTATAAGCGCGACTAAGCAACTGCTCTGGTGGAACCCCCAAAAGTTGTTTTTAAACTGCGCTCGTCTGACCATCGTCGGGTTATGGGATCGAGAAGTGGATTTAAACAACGATTTATTTATGTGAAATTTTAATTTATGCGGAAGTGATTTCAAACAATCTCGTCAATTAATTGCAATTCTTAATTGCTTATCGACTATGTTGAAGTAACGTAACTTATGTCGTCATATGACCGAAGTCGATGAAAATTTATTTATCAAAATTTCTGCCTGCAAACTTTAGTTTCTTTTCAAGCTGAAACACTTTTGGACTGAAAGTAGAAAAATAAACTTAAAAGTTTAGAGGCATAAGTTTCTAGTAAATACAAAATTTTTTCGTTTCTTAAAAATTCCGACTGAAGAAGATCTAAAGCCTAAAAAATTACAGAATAAATGACCAGTTTGGTGCAACTTCTGTTTAATAAACAAACTCAATGAGTCAAATATTGAAAAATTCATTGATTATACTCACTTGGTTGCATTAAAAATTGTGAGCGCGAGAATACCGGAATTTTCGTTATTAGATACTGTATGTAACAGAAACAAAACCGGAAACGGACATCAATTTTGCCTTAAAATATGTTATATTGCTGTCTTACACACTTGCTTGCATTTCTATAATGTTTCAATGAGTTATATATGTTTGCAGATGCAATTAACGTTTCTTTTTTACATGTACCTGTATGTTTTATTTTGCTATTTTCATCATACATTGTTAATTGACTTACTTTGAAACATTTGGGTAACTGCCGCTCTTGAATAAAGCCATCATCATATTTCTAACAGCTTTTGTTATTATTTTTTCAATTTTTCGTTGCCATTTTGAAATAAGCGTTCTGAAAATACTTACAAATGGCGAGAATTCTTTCATTTTTGAAGGGGGCACGGGCGAAGGTGATAGAATGTGTGCTACTGTAAAAGACAAATATACACAAGAAATTAGACACCTAATCCGTATACGACTAATAGCACCGGTAATTATAAATCAAATACACGAACAAAAAACGTGAATAAATGCAGCAAGAAGGGCATGTATTTTCATTGTGGAGTTGCTGTGAAATTTTTTATATTATTTGCTAATAAAAGTGATGACATTTTGCGCCTACGGCACAAATTGCTAAACTCAACCATAACTTGATAACGTGGCCTATATTCTCAAATTTATATAGCAACTATCATCAGTTAGTAATAGGTTTTCAAACTCACCAAACTCAGATCCTATTGATTAGGACTCAAAATGGTGCGTATCCCCTCATATTACCGCCCTTATTCAGGTCAGTACTGTATTCAAAATCGCTGTACAATTATTAGTATTCTTTCGGAAATTATTATCAATTTGATTAGAATAATGTTTTGCAAACCTACTTTAATAACCTAACGTTTACGGTAAAACGTTGCGGTAAATTGCAAATTGTAATTTTTTTCCAATGTAGCGACTTACGCTGATCCTAAATCTATGTTAAACTGGTCGCTCGAACTAATGTTTCCAGATATTTGCACTATGAACAGTGATGCAATCACAAAACAACAAACTGGTATTGTCTTCATTTTGACCAAATATATTTCTTATTTAAAATGCTGGATTTTTAGCTATAAATTAAATAAATCCTTAAAAAACAAACTGCAGATGCAAAAAATTCTAGCGACTTGCAACTACGTTCACAGGTGCGCATTAAATTTAATAGCATGAATTCCAGTGAATAACTTGCAGCTGCAACAACTTCAATGCTGCTTTGTGATCAAACTTGCACATGCATGTAGCATACGTGCAAGTTTTTACTGCATATCCTTGCACGTGTGAATAGGGCTTTATGGTAATTTTCAGTTCATATACTTGCTTAAAAATAGAAATTGCAAATTTAGAACACAATCACGACTACTTCACCGTATATTGTTGTTTCTATTAATGTATTCAGTTAAACACAAATCTTTAGTTATTTTACGCGTAAAACTATCATTTTGACTAAAGCGGAATTTTCGTTTGCTCAACGGTAGAAAAATTTGAAACCATGGAAAAACTAAATTCTATGCTTTACATACCATGGCAGTTTAGAAAATAGAGGCATCAGAAGCAATTTCATTTTTTGAAAAGTTTTAATTATCTCAAAATTTAGATTTTGATTGCTGCGCGGTGTGATTGCTAACTACATTACAACAAATCGAAGCGTAACAATGAGCATATTCCTAAGCCTAAGTCTAAACCAAGCAAAAAAAATTAGTGTAAAGCTTAAAGCTTACTCTACTGCAGTCCCACAGAAAAACGTTCCGCACCTGATCATTGCATGGGCCGTTATTTTGAAAAATTTTTGAAATAAAATTTAAAATTAAAATTTTTTTATCATTTATGAAACAATACACCAACCGACGTTTGGCTGCAATCTGAAAACTGTTCTGTACAACAAAACTGTATTTATTCGATTTAAATTTTCGTTTGCTTCTGCGGGATTCTGGGCTTTTGTTTTATGTTCAGTGACGTATGAAAGCATAGAAGAACGCCTAAATATTTTTCAACAACGCAGTTGACTATAAATAACAGTACGCAACTTTAGATCTACGAAATTTCGCTTTAAATGCTACTCAGCATATCGCAGTTAAAGTTAAATTTAGAACATTTTTAGCGTCAGCGACGAGATGAGCGTCAATTAATTTAAAATTTAGAGTTTATCCAAGAACTTGTCCCGTTTTACAATTCAAATATTGCCGTTTGAACTAAAAGCTATTGCAATAAACAAAGCTTGAAAACAAGCAGATATTCATATAGGTGTTTTCGAAATTTCGTTCCAGTTCGAACGTTCTATAAAATTTTGAACAAACTGTTGACGTCACAGATTTCACAGACAAACATTCCTAGAATGTTTTGTTTCAATCTGCGTACGGATAATATTTTCGTATTCAAGGGACTGTATTTTCAATATTGTGTTGCACGCCATCGTATAAGAGAAGCCAATGTAAAGAACAAGGGCGGAACAGTATTATTAGCATATTCTTAAGCCTAAACCTAAGCGTAAAATGAGCTGATTCCTAAAAGCCTCAGAATAAGCCTAAGCCAAAGCCAAACAAAAAAATTTAGTCTAAAGCTTAAGCTTACTCAATTCTAGTCCGCAGAAAAACGTTCCGGCTACTCACTAAAAATATACTTAAAATTAAGTAAAAACTGTTGCCGAATTAAGTGTCTGTTTTACTTACTATGGTGCTTGGCGAAGTTCTACTGAATTTTAAGCAAACACAAAATTTTTAGCTTTACACTTACTTAAATAATCAGGAAATGACAGCAGTAGTTTTACTTATTTACATTATTTAAGCAAAGATTTACTCAAAATTTAGTACATTTATACTTTAAAAAGTTAGTAAAATATAACTATAGTATTTTAAGTAGAGTGTTTTTACAGAGTATGATCTTTACATGAGCCGTAGGGGGTGTGAGAATAGCCAAGCTATACGGTTGCTGTCACATATATACTAGTATTTCTTTCAATTAAAAATATCCACATTTCAGATATAATTGTTATGATTTATGTAAGTGAACTTGCAACCATTTTCTTTCTGTCACTGCAGAAAAACAAACAAGAGAAAACTTCAAAATAAATTGAAATGTCTTGTATTTCAGAAAATATTTTCCATTTCTTTGAATAAATTCAGAATCACACATATAAATATATTGCCGAAAGCTGTGCTAAAGTTCACACTACACACTGCAAAAATGGCGAGTCAAATTGACTTTCTTCGAAATAGGCTTTACCGGACTACACAAACTAGAGTCAAATTTTCGACTCAGCCAGAGTCAAGTTCGACTCACCAGAGTCGCTCAGTGAGTCGAATTTGACTCTGGCGTAGTCGAATTTGACTCAGATCGTGTAGTTCCGAAAACCCTGTTTTGGAGAGAGTCGAATTGATTCACTATTTTTTGCAGTGCAGCTTGCATTCATTGTGACAAAAATTACAAAACCTATTTCTAACTGGCGACAAGGGTTATAGAAATTTGGAAATACCAGTTATAAACATCGCCATAAACTGAAATATTGGAACCATGCCCGGCACATCTTATATAACAAATGCCCTTACCTGCCAAATTACCTGTTCTGGTTCCCCTGGCAATGGCTTGTGCAGTCGTAATCGCTCCACAGTTGTGTGTTGTATGCGCGTTTGTTTTTCATTGCGCAGCAAATCAAAAACGTCCCCAAGCCCACACTGCACTCGCCTCCCATCACTGTAAAAATAGGGAGTCAAATTGACTCTCTGGGAAATAGGTTTTTCCTGACTACACAAACTGAGTCAAATTCGACTCCGCCAGAGTCAAATTCGACTCCGCCAGAGTCAAATTCGACTCACTGGGCGAAGGTCCCTATACCCAAAGCCCTATTTACACGTGCAAGTTTTTGCTGCGAGAACTTGCAGCAGCAATTTGCACTTGCAAGTTTTGTCCAAAATCCCGTTCGAAAAACTTGCAGCTGCTAATAATTCATTAAAAATCAAAGCTAGAAATTTAATTCACATGTGTGAATAACAATGCAATTTTCATGAATTTATTGCGCCCGCTTTCTCATTGGCTGATGAAAAAACGCAAGTTCTGCGTGCAATTTACAGCTGCCAGAAGTTCGGCGTGCAATTTACAGCTGCAAGTTCTCGCAGCAAAAATTTGCACGTGTGAATAGGGCTTAAAAATCTTTCCACAATGAAAGTTTTTTGGTGATAAAAACGATAAGATTCGTACCACACAATTTTTCCACAGCGAAAATTTTTAGTGAAAAAATGATAAGGTCCCTCATACCTTGTCATTTTTGCATTTCATAACATGTGCCAGCCCGCTTTCCCGTCAGAAATTTTTGCATCGCGTCTACATATTTCTCAGTCCGGTGCAGTTCCGGCAAAAAAAGGTTCGCCGCGTTTTACTCCAACGATAGTGGGCGATGACTTATATCCGGTGCAGTTCTGGTAAAAATAAAGGTTCGCCGCGTTTTACTCCAACGATAGTGGGCGATAACTTATATCCGGTGCAGTTCCGGCAAAAATAAAGGTTCGCCGCTTTTTCTTCCAACGATAGTGGGCGACAAGTTATATCCGGTGCAGTTCCGGCAAAAATAAAGGTTCGCCGTGTTTTACTCCAACGATAGTGGGCGATAAGTTATATCCGGTGCAGTTCCGGCAAAAATAAAGGTTCGCCGCGTTTTACTCCGTAAGCATTTAATATTTTTGCCATAAATCTTGTGCATCTGAAGCTCGCAATGTGTTTTCTAGTTTTAAACAGCCAAAAAACGTAATGGACAATCGACAATGTCAACAAAACACAAAAAAAGAAACGTTTCAGGCCAGTATATCTTACATCCGACACTTGTTCGATGTTCAGTAATTGAAAACTTTCCCATTAATCATCGCAAGTAACGTCCATCTGTAGCGTAATCTGATTAGCTTGGGCACGATGACAACTGTACTTTCGTGTTGTGGTTGAGAACTTTTTATCTGAAACCGAACTAACATTGCCAGGCAGTGATTCAACTGAACCGCCACTATCCAAGGCAGCATCGTCAGCCAGGATCACGGCAGCTCCAAGAGGCCCGCTATGAAGAACTTGAGACGGCCGCAACATGCGCCTGATTTTCTGATTTCTGCCGTTTTGGTTCTGGTCCCGATAATACATGATTGATCTATGTCGGCGGTGTTTTGTCTTTGATGTTTGGGACGGCATAGTATTTGATCGACGCAGTAGAAACGAACGCTGTTTGGTATCTGCAACGTTTAAATATTTTAAAATCTACTAAAACATTAGTCTAGTTGTTGCGATTTAAATTTGGGAGATTTGAACTTCTGCTCTAAAGTAATAGCATTAGGTTTAATATATAAAACGCTTATAAGTGCAGTACTTATAAAATTTCCAATATTTCAGTGCATCAGTTTCAGCAAATATATTACGTGCAGTAATTTTAAAATTACGAATCAGATCTATATTATTAAAGCTGGAACGCTCCACATTTCTATTTTGAGCAACTTTCCAGCATTACTGTATTTACAATATTTTGTCAGACCAGAAATGTGATTGTTCTGTATAAAGAAAATTTGCATGTAGATTGTTTAGATAACGTCAGCGTAGGCGCGTTGCCAGCGTAACATTTTAAAAGTGAATATTACAAAAATTTCAAGTGGGGGTAGCATGGATTCGTAAAAAATTTTGTTAAACCATCCAAAACAATTTCAGATCCCCACATAAAAAACTTTCTTCGAAAAACAAAGTTTGGCTAAACGTTCGAGCTGATTCTGCGTGAAGATATTTGCCGTCCCGTTCCAACCTGTGTCATCATTGGCTTCGCCGGTTTTAGACACATCAGAAACTGGAGTGAAAAGCAATTTGACCATTTGTCCGCGTGTCAAATACCGCATTAACTCACAAGAATCAATGCCGATTGAGTACGACTCGTCCATCAGTGTAACTCCATCTGTCGGTTCAATGGCGAAAAATTCGCTTACAAAAGTTTCATTCAAAAATTCGCTCGAGTTACCTTCGTAGTGTTTGAACACTAACCGCTTAACGCAACTGGAAACTACTGAGTTAAGGTGAACGTAACATACATAGTAGCCAATGCATGTCAAAGCCGCGTATGCAAAATTAGCTAAGTAATTCGCTGTTTCATGTACATCGATATTACTATTAATTTGTGTATTTTGACAAATTTGAACTGCAATCCAAATCATGATAAAGCTCCAGAGTGCACCTGCGCACGCGAAAATTATCGCTACCAATAAGCGAACCCGTGTAGGGTCAGGAAATATGGTAATTATCCACGGTAAACGATTACGAAAACGAAGTTGTCGTTTTGTTGGAATACTATCAGCACCGAGTATTGATGCGTCTTTAGATAAACAAGCAGTTGCGGAAACATTTCGAGCCACGGCTAAAGTTTCACTGGAACCTTTGCTTTCGATTGAAATTGAGTCAAAGTGGACTGTTTTTCGCTGAACGTTACTCCAAGGAAACGTCATGGGAACTTGGCTGGGTTTGACAAGTGAATGAAGTTTAGCTTGATGTTGTAATCGACTGGCTATGTATATATTCGCGTAGCAAACGATCGTAATTATTACCGGAAGCAGGCATGCGAAGAGTAAAACTAACGCTGTGAATACTGGATGTAACGACCAGTGTAGCGAGCATGTAAAGCTGGATGTACTGTAGCTGAATTCTGACCATCCTGAAATTGTGATGAAATTTGCAGTTGAGAATTTCAGTCCGAAAATTATTACAAAATGAACGTGGAACACGAATTAAGTAAATATTTTTTCAGATTGTAAGAAGACAATCGCTTAAAATAAAGCAAGACTTCATGCAAATGAGAAAAAACATTATTGAAAACATAGATTGTTATATGGCGAGGTCATTTTCGGCCAATGTAAAGAACATGGGTGGAACGGTTTTATGAGCATATTCCTAAGTCTAAGCCTAAGACTAGGCGTAAGAAGGAGTACATTTCTTAGCCTAAGCCTAAACCTAAGCCAAGCACAAATAACTAGTCTAAAGCTTAAGCTTACTCTATTGCAGTCGCACAGAAATCCGTTCCGCCCTGATTTTTACATAGGCATCATTTTCTGTGGAATGTGATATGTTATTATCTTCTATAAAAATTTATAAATTGTTTTCAGATTCGACTGGATAATTTTATTAGTAACTAATACATTGTTCAACGACAGCACAGAAGTTTTTTCTTTTTCAACCGCCCTATCTAACAAAGAACTAAGATTTAAAACTTTAGCTAGCTACACCGTTATTGCCACATAAATTTTGTCTGCACACCGTTGCGATGAAATAATAAATGTCCGCTTATTAGTTGTCATCAGTGGACAAAACGTAAGTTTTGGTAGACGGTATGTACGTCCATACCGTTCCAACAGAACAGAATGGAATTTATTTGTGCGCAACCTACAAAACGTAACGTGTGACTGACATTGTGACAAATAAATATATTCAGCTGCAATCAGGGCGTAAACGGATAGTAAAAATAACGCAAACGGATACTGATTAAAATAACGGAAACGTTAGCAGAAACAGAGCACGGATTTTCTGTTACACCCTGGCTACAATGCATATGTGTATACCTGCAACAGGGCCAATGCTAATGGCCATAGCAAATATAATTGCAAACGTGAGCATCGCCAACTTTCGTATCACACTGCAGTAAACTGAATATCGCGACGGACTGACCACTGCATAGTACCTGAAATTCATAAACAAAGTTTAAAATTATTTCACAAACGTGCGTAAATCTTTCAAAAATTGGGTAGAAACGTTGTTTAGGTTAAATCTAAAAATCATTTTTTTCCGGTTGACGTGTTAATTAACTCACTTAAAGTCATTAACCCGAAAGATTACAGAAAAACTTTATCATCGGCCAGATTTTAGTCGGACTGAAAGTTGGCGAAAGGAACCCCAGCCAAATCTAAAAAATCTCCCAGGTATTTTAACCCCTTCTCACTGAAAATACAATTTGAGCAACTTACAGAAATATGGGCGTATGTTACTTTTAGGGACGTTTCGTTTTTGGTGGCACTGCGAAATAGTACTGTAGTTACCCGAATAACAGTGGGGGGACTGGTATTTCTTAAAAGCCTGAAATAGCATTGTCCGTTTTAAGTAGTTATGTGTACTTTAGAAATATTCAAGTGAGAAATGGTTAATATACTAAATGATCTCTGTAAAAGTAATTAGATTTTAAATCTGCATAATGTGAACCACAAGCAGATGGCAAATACTGTGTAAATCCAGCAAAAATATAAATGTAAACAATGTTCAACATCTAACGATTTTGATTCAAACGCAAACAAGAGATTAATCAAAAATACTTTAAGCCAAATATTTGCAGTATTTGGAGTCTTTTTAGAAATATATTTACCTGTCAACACCGATTAACGCTTGGACGATGTGAATAACAAGCAAATGCGATAACTGTACAAATCCTGCAAAATTGCAAATTGCACTTGGCATGTGATGCCTGCTTCCTGCGCCGACTGCAGTCGCTAACGCAGTGACAATTGCATAAATTGCATTCCAAATGCATAACGCTGCAATATATGCATTTGTTGCAAAGTGAAATTTAAAAGTTTGACGCAAATTGTGACGCTGAAATATTGAAATCAAAACCAACGAATTGAGAAAAAATCCAAAAACGAGTACGAGTTGAAACCAGGCGAGCCGAAAAATCTCTCCGCTTGATAGCAGATGCTTCTCAATTACGTCACTTTTGTTTAAGTATATTACTGATGATGTCATAGTTTGCAATTCTGAAAATCTGTTTGGCCTTCTTTCCTCCTTATAGCTGATAATTGACATTTATGACCTCTAATTAGGGTTTAGGGACTCTATCCGCTATGGACACTTATAAGGATACGAGCTCCCATTGGGATGAGACTCAAAATGAGGAACCCCTCTTGTTAGTCCCTTTTATTCGGGTCACTACAGTAGGTACCGACAAAAGAACATGTCAAATTATGCATAGTTTTACAAAATTTATCTGTTTGGTGCATTTCGTTTGAACTTCTCGCACAATTTTGAGCCATGAATTACCGAAGATTCGTAGAAAGCGTAAAAACCCAACAATTTAACAACACATTACAGATTATTTGCTAACAAATTAAACATCATTTTAATTACTCTTAATTTCGCCTCACCTCCAGCTCCACCTTCGACTCCTGCTCCGGCAAATTTCCCTGGCTCCGGCTCCGGTATTTTTCACATCCGGTTGCACCCTGCTGGGTGCTTTAGGTCTACACGCACGCTTATGCTTAAAGTTTTACTAGAACCAAGTACCGGCTGCTTTAGGCAAAGTTTTTAGCAGTTTTCCAGTATACTTTAGTACCAGATACATTGTAAGTAAACACAGTTTATTTTTCGCTCTACCCACAAATGTGCTGGTTCAGCACGCTTGTTAGGTTAAGCATTGTAGCTTTTCAAAGAAATAGGATTAGCCTTTACGGCTTAGGTTCACGATAAACTTTTAGTTCGCTTAATCCATTTCGAGTGAAACACTTTAGCTTAAAATATTTGTTACCAGATTTTTCAGAGTTTAATTAATAAATATGGTTCATCATTTTGTATAGAGATTTTTGGTTAATTTTTATCGAGACTGGTATTCTTTCAATAATATGAAAATCTGTTCGGTCCACCCCTTCCCGTAACCAGTTCACCTTGCCAGGGGGGTGTTAAAAAATTTCAAGACGAGCATACAAGGGTTTTCGTTGACACTTACAAGCACGGTTAAAAATTTTCTAGAGTTGCAAAGCTTATTTTAGTGCGGGCTGAGCCCCCCTGACCAACATCACTTGGCTAAGGGTCCAGTTAGGTAATTAACATAATTCAAATTTGGCATCGGAATTTAGCCAAAAACGTATTAACAGGAACAGAAAAATGTTAAAATTTGCTGCAAAAATACCTGTAAATAATTTTACAAAATCTGAAAAAAATCACACGCCGAGACACTGTTTTTTGAAAAAAAAATTGAAACAAACATAAAATTTTAAATATATTTTACTCTTTTGAGGGTTATGGTCGTTTTGGTGGCAGTTTACGCAAACGAAGCCTTACTTTTGATTTGTTACGTAGCTAATTTATCTTTTAAGCTCAGCGCAACACTGTGAGCGGTTTGAGGGTGCGGTGGTTTTTTTTGCGGTAACCACAAAAAAAGACAGGGTACCCAAGCGGTTTGGGGCGACCCCTGAAAACAGAAGACGTATCACTTCAGCAGAGTTTGTGACAATAGTAATATATAGGTACCGAGACAAGCGTATTTTCTATGGTTAATATCAAGAAAAACTGTTCTCGAGCCAAACCACAAGACGTCTCAAAATAAATTAGTTTAAGTAAAAATTGTCTAAACACCTTCTCACATTGAGTTGCCTGTAGGCAACTCAGCGCAGTGTATATACGTTAAATAGTATATATCGCACCGTGTTTAACAATTGCAACACGTATACATAGTACTAAATCACAATAAGACGTGAGAGCCCCCTCGGGCTCGAGCGTCAAGCTCCTATAGCTGAGTGGTGATGGAATACTCCTCCCACTCCTGTCACTGGAGTTCGAATCCGAGCATAAAAGTAGGTCTCAGGGGAAATAGAAAATATTCATGTGAGAAAGGGTCAATACGCCGTGTGTTCAGTCATAAAGTACCAAAACTGGCTCATGAAAAGATCAGGGGGTGAAGCGTTTTTCTGTGGGACTACAATAGAGTTAGCTTAAGGTTTAGGCTATTGTCTTGCTTAGGATTAGGTATAAGCTCATATATATGTTACTGTAACAGTAATTGACTTATTTCCAAAAAAGTCACTTAGTGTACGCATGTTAACTGAAGTCGTATAAGCTGTACATAAAAGAGGATACCCATCTTTTCGTACATGGGCGTAGTAGGCATAGCAGAGACGGATCCAAAAATTACTGACGAAGGGATGGCTGGCAAATTTTATGAAACGCAATTTTTACTGTACGCTATATATGTCATTGGCAGCAAAATCAGCAAAAATATTCTCTGAGGTGGTACTATTGTAAGGTGGAACCCTATCATTTATCACTAAAAACTTTTCAGCGGGGAAATCTGTAACGTAGGAGGGACCTTATCATTTTTTACAAAAAATTTTCTGAGAAAGAAAAATTGTAAGGTAGGACCTTACCTCCTTATCAAAAAATTTCTCGCGGGGCATACGCCTTCCCCAGACATATCTGATTTCGCTAGGGTGGTTACATTACTTTATGGTATATACATGGTTTCAATTTTAAGCTTATTTGTCCCCGCGATAGCATTTAGTTAATATTAACAAAAACAAAGTTGTCAAGAACATAATAGGAGACATGGCAGCCTTTTTGCTAACCCCACTGGTTTGACCCCTGGTTTGTCAACAGGTTACTAGAAAGTGTTGAGCCTACTACAATAAATACTTAATTATTATATAAATCCAACGCCAACAAAATATAGGATATTGAAAAACATGAAAAGAAAATAAAGCCCCATTCACAAGTGCAAGTTTTTGCAGCCAAAAATTCGCAGCTGCATCTTGCACGAAGTACTTGCAGTGTCAAATATTTTCGAACGAAGATTCTGATTGACCAATAAAATTGCAGGTGCCAGAAATCCAAGCAACTTGCAACTGCGTTCACCGGTGCAAATTAAATTCAATAAAATGAATTGCAGTGAATAATTTGCAGCTGCAAGAACTTGAAAGCTGCTTTGTGATCAGACTTGCGCGTGGAAGTTGCTCGTGTTAGCTTTTGCTGCAAAAACTTGCACGTGTGAATAGGGCTTAACTATAAAACAGCAGCAAATACAAGTTCTGGGTGAGTAAGATGCCAAGATTGCCAAAGCGTTAACTTAAGCCTAAATTTAAACTGAAACAAAAACATGCCATGAGTATGTTTTACAAGACACATTTTCATTGACATTTTAGATAAAAAAGTAAAAACGCAACGTGCGCTGGTACATTCCTTCCTACATAACTTCTGTTCGACGAATGTTCTTGCTAAATGCCGTGAATAATAACACTTGCTTTGGACAAAAGTATGCAAGTTTTATTATATTGAAAATCCTGTAAATAGGGTGTGTTAGCCTGAAAACGCAAAGCGCGCTGGAACATTTTGTGCCACTAGAAATAAAACCTGTGACATAAGTACTCTTGTGTAAGAAATCGTGATTGACATTTGATGCTATTTTAAGCTATGCTCATTCTTACGCTTACGCTTAGGCTTAGGCTTAGGTTTAGGAATATGCTTATAATACTGTTCTACCCGTGCTCTGTACATTGGGCAGGACTCATGTCTAAAAAGTCATGATGGACATTTGATGCTAAGTTTAGTTCCTCTATTCTTCGCCGACAATTTTGAGCAGTAATCGCATGTAATCGCCACTGCAATCGGATCGTATTGCACTTGCAAGCGTTCGCTTAAATTGTTTTTGATATTCATCTTTGATCAGCTGTAAATCGGTCTGAAACTACTAGGCTAGGAAGAGACATGCTTACGTCGGTCAATATTACTTTTAGGGCTGTCCAGGTCTCCTGGTTGGATCGTAAAAAAGAAGGCTTAGATTTTGGATAACATTTTAGTCTTGGGCTGTAGCTCAGGCTTTAGATTATACTATTTTCAACTCTTAGGTTTCGGCTTAGACCCAGGATTGCATGTGATCTACAGTTGCGGTATCACGTGAAATAGTGTCCGCAAGGAAATTATTTGGCGTAATTTGACCGTGGAATAATGTTCTGCCCCATCAAATAACTGCCGTTCAACCGTTAAATAATGTCCTACTGTAGTGTACCCAACTGGGGAATTAATAGTTATTTTTATCACTACAGGATACTTGCTTTGTTATTAGGTTACGGACTGTAATATATTTTTAATTCAGCCGTCAGACCATGTTTCAGTTGGACTCAATACCCTTCTTTTTAGTATTCTCTCTTTAGAACATAACTGATTTGCTCCGAAGAGCATTTTTGTTGATTGTCATATGTCCGTGCTTGTTTATTCTAAATAATAAAATCGGCCAATGAATACAACAGGGCCGAAACAGTACTATAAGCATATTCCAAAGCCTAAGCCTAAGCATAAGCCTAAGCCTAAGCCTAAGCATAAGCCTAAGCCTAAGCCTAAGCATAAGCCTAAGCTTAAGCCTAAGCAAAAAAAATAGTCTAAAGCTTAAACTGACTATATTACAGCCACATCGGTAAACGTTCCGGCGCTGTTCTATACATGGACCAGATAATCTATACGGCTTGTTTGATTGTCTGCGACATATCTAAGCGCTCTAGGCTATTCTTCTGCTTTGTTCGATTTCGTAGACCCTAATTTGGACTTGTGGACTATATCCACTACCGGAGCTCTTAGAGCTACAGACTGCTATTGATTGGAGATTACACTGTAAATTTCAGTGAGTTGATTTTAACTCAGACTGAGTTGAATCACTCAGTCTGAGTTAGGACTGTCAGAACTCAGAAATTAGAGTTGATTCAATTCATTCTGAGTTAATTAATCAACTCAGCCAGAGTCAACTCAACTCAGAGTGAGTTAATGTTCACTGATATTAATTCAGAATTAACTAATTCGCTAGCTGAATTGATTAATCAACTCATTGTAATTTACAGTGTACAAGAACGTAAAACTGGTAAAACTTAGAAAATAAAAGCCAACTCTGATTTGTAGAAAAATTATTTATGACGGAAATTGTCATTTTCAAACCATTTCGTACTGTTTCACCGTTTTGGATACATTTAAAAGGGTGCTTGATTACACTGTGTTTGGAATGTAGGTCGCAATACTGTTCCGCCCCTGTTATTAACATTGGCCGTGGACGTTTACACCGGTAATCTGTACGTCGTGGATTTGAGTCCCACCGCATTGGCAGGAAAATTTTTGTCAAGGGTTTGGTACTACTTAACTTTTACATTTCATACCATACTGCTTACTTCACTTCTCGACACAATAATTCGTATGAGCGTTTCATCGTCTGTGCCAGGACCACGGAATGTTTGTTGTAAGACGCCGGCGTAGTATTTCGGAGCGTTTGTAATTGTTTTTACTGAAATATAAAACTGGGTTAGTTTTTGCAGCGAAAACTTGCAGCTGCTAATTGCACGCAGAACTTGCATTTTTTTCATCAGCCATTGATATATCGACTGCAATAAATTCAATGAACTTGCATGGTTATTCACACATGTGAGCTTAATTCCAAGCTATGATTTTCAATGAATTATTCACAGCTGCAAGTTTTTCGAGCGGCATTCTGGACAAAATTTGCAAGTGCAAGTTGCAGCTGCAAGTTCGTGCAGCAAACACTTGCACGTGTGTATAGGGATTTACGATTACACTATATTTTACTCTGCGACGATATGACTTGCAAAACGCAATACAAATACATTTTACACTGCTGCAAATACTGCCAATCTTTGAACTAAAACTAGGAAAAAACTGTTCTGCATTTGAGCAACGTGGGATATGCTTCATATTTCTTTTAAAACGATAGTAACTAGGCAAGCGGTGTCGCTTGATGTAACTTCAAAAACAGTAATGAATATTAGCGTCTGAAATCGTCTTAACTGTTTCCTGAAACGTATTGCGGACAGCAAAACTATTTCTAATACTTAATAGGGTGACGTGATCAACAGATCATGGAAAAAATTCAACTGGGATTTGATTTGAAAAGTAAATAGGAAATTTTTCAAATTAAACCTAATAAAACGTAAATTTTTTTAATCAATTGAACAATTATAAGCATATTTTTTAAGCCTAAGCCTAACCCTGTGTCTAAGTAAAGCAAAAAAAATTAGTCTAAAGCCTAAGCATGTTTCAGAAAAATTAATACTCAAGACGAGTTCGGACGCAAGCGTTCGTTAATGGTTTTCCGGGTTACATAAAGTGACAGTGCCCGTCTGCTTACTATCCTATTCACAGAGATAAGAAGGATATCCCATGTTGCTTAAGTGTTGAGTAATTTTTTCTAATTTCTGTCAGTCTAAGTAGGAACCGGGAATTCAGACCTTTAACTAAGCAGCTGGAAAGCGGGTTACGGATGGTTTCGAACGGGCTAACTTCTGCATGTCAGGCATACGCTGCTACCACTGTGCCACACAGCCCGCCTCTCCAACTGCGTCTATTGTCAATTATTTGTCGACTGGGATGAAACCAATCGTTTGGATAAAACCAATCGTTTGGGTGAAACAAACCGTTGCGGTGAAACCAATCGTTGGGATAAAACCAACAGTTGAAGCAAAACCAACCGTTCACATCGTAACCAGTCGTTGGGATGGAACTAACCGTTGGGATGAAACCAACCGTTGGGATGAAACCAACCGTTGTGGTATTGGATAAAACCAATCGTTGGGATAAAAACCAATCGTTTGGGTGAAACAAACCGTTGTGGTGAAACCAATCGTTGGGATAAAACCAACCGTTGTGGTATTGGATAAAACCAATCGTTGGGATCAAACCAATCGTTTGGGTGAAACAAACCGTTGTGGTGAAACCAATCGTTGGGATAAAACCAACCGTTCAAGCAAAACCAACCGTTCACATCGTAACCAGTCGTTGGGATGAAACCAACCGTTGGGATGAAACCAACCGTTGGGATGAAACCAACCGTTGTGGTGAAACTAACCTTTGAGGTAAACCCAGTTATTGGGGTGAAACCAACCATCGGATCGGAACCGATCGTTACGATGAAACCAACCGTTCGGCACTGCTCAACAAATGACTCTGAAACAAAACAGTAGTTGACTTGCTACCTACCACAAGCAATCAAACCATCGCGCAAATCGCCTGAAAATTGTTTCCG
Organism: Enoplolaimus lenunculus; assembly: GCA_030248215.1. NCBI lineage: Eukaryota > Metazoa > Nematoda > Enoplea > Enoplida > Thoracostomopsidae > Enoplolaimus > Enoplolaimus lenunculus. The sequence continues at coordinate 64,135 of JASANG010002197.1, forward strand.
TATCGCAGTTTCAATGTCTTGTTTATTGCGGCGTTTATAAGCGTCAAATATTGCAATCACTTGCGGCCGACTTCGGAGGCAAATGACCCGGTTGAATGTGGAATCATCTGCGGTCCAGTGAAGTCCTTCTGCCTGAAACCAAAGCAACGGCTCTGAAACACATTTATACCGTAATCTTGGTTAAGATTTAAAAACCTGTTACATTCCTAAAAAGCTTGAATTTTACCAAACAAGTCTCATTGAAACTGCAGGAGTTTGACTATTGTGCATTTAATGGTTATATTCATTTGATTTTGACAATCTGTATAATTAAAGCTGGATTGCTCCACATACGTATTTTGAGCAACTTTCGAGCATTACTTTGTTTACAGTAATTTCGGCCCGTGTATAGAACAGGGCCGGAACAGTAGTATAAGCATATTCATAAGCCTAAGCCTAAGCCTAAGTTTATGGATGAGCCTATTCCTAAGCCTAAGCCTAAACCTAAGCCTAAGCAAAATAGTCTAAAGCTTAAACAAACTCTATTACAGCCCCTCCGGAAAACGATCCGGCCCTGTTCCATACATGGGCCGTAATTTTTAAGAACAGAAACGTGATTGTTTTGTGAAAAGAAAATTTGCATACAGATTGGTGTGCATTTGCTAATTTTGCGCATTACGCAAAGCTGGCAGACTAGTTTAGTTCACTGATGGCTTCTTACCTCAGACAATTTGATCGCGTCCAACTTTGCTTGTGAAACGTTAACATCAGTTTTTCGTTCTTCTCGCCCTGCGTTTAAAAGAGATACAAGCAAACGACGAAAGTTACCACTTGTATCTGATTCAACATCAGCTGTCAGAGACCGGCCGTGCAACACTTCGTACGCTTGTTTCATTAGATTTATTTGCTGAAACATTAAATATAATTGCGGATAGCAGGGATTCCCGAACTTTTAACGTTGTTCCGTATACAGTGGACTGGCAATCCTTACCGGTCGTGGGTTCAAGCCCCACCGCATCCGCAGCAAACTTTTCGGTTACGGCTTATACTGCTTAACATAAAATTATATATGTAACAGGGTACAAACTGCGTATACGAAATACTACAAAGTGTAAGCACAGCGTGCCAATCCTACAGTACGTATACGCAGTACGAAATCAAAATATGAGTGCAAGACTTAAGAGACCCCAGGGACGGCGCTCAAGCGTCAAGTTCTTATAGCTAAGTGGCGATGGTTAAATGTGTTTCGTTCCAACGATCCCTGACCCATTCCGGTCTTGAAAAATAGATTTCAGTTGAAAGAGTATAAATTCATGTCGGAAATATGTTAAAAATTAGCAATTTACTGTCTTTGTAAGAGTCAAATATAGTTGAAAGACTATAAATTTATGTCGGAAATATGTTAACAATTAGCACTTTACTGTCGTAGTAAGAGTCAAATATTAATACAGGTAACGACAGGATAACTTATTTATTTTATAGTTTGGCTAAAAGGTAAATATACCTGTGAATATACAGTGTAAAATATGGTAAGTCAAATTGACTCTCTCCGATATAGCTTTTCCGGGATTACACAAATTGCGTCAAATTCGACTTCACCAGAGTCAAATTCGACTCACCTTTGTCGCTCGATGAGTCGATTTTGACTCTGGTGAAGTCGAATTTGAGTCAATTTGTGTAATCTCGGAAAGCCTATTTCAGAGAGAGTCAATTTGACTCACCATTTTTTGCAGTGTAGAGTTGATAAGGCAAAAGCACGACGCATACAACACGAACTTACCGAGTTCGATTTCGTACATATCATTTCAATTAAACATGATTCGTCAGTTCCCAATCCCTAAAATAAAAAAACTAAAAGATATGACCAAGTGTCGATGACAACACTAATAGACAAGTGTAAAACTCGACTTTTACACTGTTAACTTATGCGTCGTTTGCAATAATTTTGTCAACGGTGCCACAAAATCTCTTATAATCCGTTGCTATCACGAGGTCATTTTGAAAACGAGCTCGTGATAGCCCTATATAGATAGAGTTTACATATACGACAGGATCTGTGAATACACAGCACTCAAAATCGAAAGCGTAGGTTTAGGTACAGATGTTTAGGTTATGATTAGACCCAACTAAATTTTTAGTTAGATGCTCTAAAGATAAACCGATCTTTGTGTAAAATCAAAAATATTATCATACCTTCATCGCGTTTCGTACACATTGAGCGTCATAAAAATGACTCGGGGTCATAAGAGCGAGGCACAACTGTAAAAAGTGGCCGCCCAGTTCTGATTTTAAATCTTTGTTCAAGTCCTGTCAAATTAAAGACAATAAAAAGTTTAAAAATGCAGTTGCGTTTGGTAATATTTGTTTTAAAAGTTTCAAAAATACGGTGTGGAAGGCCTGGGTATATGGCACATCGGACAATTGGTCTTCCGGGACAGTTAGAGTTCGAGCCGCTCACAAAAGTGTGAAAATTTTTTTAGGCATTTCGAAAATAGAAAATGATTGATTTATAGGGAAATATGGAAATTAATTTAGCAACAGCCCGCAGGTGTAAAACATTGATAGCGTTTATTTATTTACTAAATCGTCAGTGGCTAGCCGGTTTATATGAAAATGCCAGGGTTCCGGCCCTCATCAAGAAAGCGGATAGTCTGAACAATTTTATATATATATAAATATATATATATATATATATGTGTGTGTGTGTATTTATCAGGGTTGCAACAGGAAGTAAATTTTGACGAAACAGGAATCCGGAATAAGGGAACAGGAATTTAATTTCTTTGCAGGAACTTGAACAGGAACTGGAATCGCAATATGAAATAATTTTCATTCCCGAATTACTGTTGGACTTTTTAGAAACCTTCGCCAAAGACGACTTAATCAAATTTTGAGCTATTTCACAATCAAGTTTTGCGAAAACACATCAGAAACAGTTTATTGAAAAATGTTGAATTTTAATTGCAAAAACACTCATAGAACATTATAATAAAAAAACTGCAAACTTACTTTGCCAAAAATTGTCACATATTTGTCTTTAATTTCTTGCCGTTGAGCATTGCTATGACTTCCAAGAACATCGATTATCACTTTTTCATCTGTTCCTGAAAAAAGTTTGAAATTTAAACAATAATAACCGATAAACCACTTGATGAGATAAAATATTGAAAATTTTGCAAATCTAACAAATTACTGATTAATTTGACGTTTTTGTCGTATACTTTTACTGTTTGCCATTGCTAAAATAAGGTACTGTAATTTTACAAGCTGTAAGCACAACAGAGATTTTTTGAAGTTGCATTAACGGCATTCGTAATAAAACGTTTTTATTCTAAAATCAGAAACACTTTAATGTTGAATTGGCAATCTTCAATATTGCAATACGTTAGTAGGTCTGAAATGCATTGTTGACGTTAACCCTACTTAGCGTGCTTTTGTAATTTGGTTTTACCAAAGCCACACTGCAAAAAATGGTGAGTCAAATTGACTCTGTCCGAAATAGGCTTTTGCGGACAACACACACTGAGTCAAAATTCGACTCTGTCAGAGTCGAATTCGACTAACTGAGTCACTCGGTGAGTCGAATTTGACTCTGGCGGACTCGAAATTAGCTATGTTTGTGTAGTCCGGAAAAGCCTATTTCGGAGAGAGTCAATTTGACTCCGCATTTTTTGCAGTGCATGTGCTACAATAACGACGAGAGTCCTGTGACAACTACTGCTGTTTCTCACCGAGTCCTTTGAAAGCTTCATGAAGGCGTAAGGCTTCGCTTTCTGGAGTGAAATCGTCTTTTGGCCGAATTGTGCCCTCAAAATTTAAATAGTGTCGACTACTGAACAGCCAAAAACAGTATAACAAACGCAACTTTGAAATTTTTTTCATGATAAGATCTCCTAACATACAATTAGTTTCCAACGTTTCACAATTATTACACCAGCGGAATGTGGCCTTTGACCAAAATCTACCCAAATGTAATCTAACCAGTACGGCACATATTGAATCCTGTTACAGCCATTACAAACAGACCCGGATCGTCTGGTTCCTTGAGGTCAAATATGTTTTCTCACTGGGTACTCAATCAAAAAATCCTTGCTATGCCCATGCCGACATGATTTTAACTTTTTACCATTATATTCTGAGGAATTTTTGCAAACGTACCTTTGTTAAAATTACATTTCGTAAATAAAACTGTAACGCTGGTTCGGATGTGCTTTTAATTATTGGTGTCATTATGGTATAAAGCGAAACTAAAATAATCATGAGCTCAAGTTTACGGGTATTTTAACTCCGTACTCCGGGTGCCACCGGAATTTTGATTCCGGCATGTTTTTCACCTTCCGGTTCCGGTAGATTGTAATTGCGGTTTTACAGATTTGGATGCAGTCGAACGCCTATGCCAAGTATTGAGTAATTTTTCTGACAACGAGCTGACACCTAATTAAATAAATGACTGCCACGTCATGCTTAAAACTTCTGCTATTATTGGTCCAATTGCGCGTTTGACAGTGAACGGCAAACCAATGAAATTTGGAATTACACCCTTTTTAGAAAAATTCTACAATTTGCACTTTGTATTTCATTGGATGAAAATTCAGCAAAACCTTAAAAATGAACGACGTAAATTTAAGTCTGAGCCAATCACGTGGTTACTGGTATAATTTTGTGAACAAGCGTTTTAGATAGTTGGCTCATGTAAAAAGATCAGCGGCGGAACGTTTTTCCGCGGGTCTGCAATGAAATAACCTTAAGCATTCGACTAACATTGCTTTTGCTTAGGCGTAGGCTTAGGTTTAGGCTTATGCTAAGAGAGTTAAGACCATGCATATACTACTGCTGCGGTCCTGTTCTATACATTGGCCGGATGGTTTACGTCAGATATCCGCGTAAGTCAATTCTGGTAAACCGTTATTTTTAAGGAAAACATTAAAATTACGCAAAAGCCGCCTTGCATAAGACAAGTATGGCTTCTGTCGATTTATGCAATCGAATTTTTTTGACTTCATTAAAACCACAAACAACTTATTTGTTAGGAATAAGGAAATTAATTTGACACAAATCGCATTTGGTCATACGTTGGGCCAATGTTACTTTTAGGGGCGTAACAGTAGATTAAGCGTATTCCTAAGCCTAAGCCTAAACAAAATAATACAATCTAGAATCTAGACATACTCTTTTATAGACCCACCAGAAACCTGGACGCCCCTTGAAGTAACATGGGCCATAATTTGTCACCTACAAACCTCAACAAACTTTGGCGTTTTGAATAAAACTGCAAATCCCTCGAGTTTGAGAGTTTATATCAATCAGGTGCGTGGCCTACTAAACATGCAAAAAATGTTAAAGTGGGGAAATATGCTAAGATTTGAACATGATTTACATCAGCGCTAAACTTTTTCGTAAGGGACGACAACGTTTTTCTAGAGTGGACCGAAGGTAAAGATAACTGGCGGAACGTTTTTCAGCGGGACTAGAATAGAATATTAACTTAAGCTCTAGAATAAAATTTTGCTTGGCTTAGGCTTATGCTTAGGTTTAGACTTAGGAATAAACTTATTCGTACGCTTAGTCTTACGCTTAGGCTTAGGAATGAGCTTATTATACGGGTCCGCCCATGTTGTTTACGTTGGCCCTATAGTGGGCTGAGTCTCCGTTACCTCTTCAAACTGTGAACTGAAACACAATCGTTATACATTAATTGATCTGCAAAAAGCGAACAACTGGTTATTTAAAATAACCGTGAACCATAACCTAAACCTAAATCTTGGGCCTTTAAGCACAGGCGTACGGCGTACGATTTTACTCAAAATGTGATCTGTAGAACAGTAAAATTCTAGTCACTACAGAGGATTATTTTAAATCTGCAGGAACTGTTGTGTTTGTAAACAAACCATGCTTTAGACTATGAAGGATTTGAAAAAAATTTATCAAACAAACAAATTACCATAGCAACATCTATAAATGCTAATAACAGTTACACTATTTCACACAGAAACTGTAAAAAAATAAGGGTGACGCTGGACTCCTCGAGCGGTGCCGTTGGTCGCCGTCCGTCATTGTGTGCCATCGTCCGTCGACATCCGTCACTGTGCGATACCAGCGCGGTGACCGACGGTGACGTATGGTAATCTGCGGTAATCCACGCCGACGGACGGCGATAGACGATGCCCCACAACGAGAATAGCGCCACGCTTTGCCTAAAGCACCGAAATACACACAACAAAGCCATGTGTACTGTAGCGATCCGAATAAGAGGGGGGACTGATATTTATTTGGCCTCTCCAGAGGGTACCCCCCTGTTATTCGGTTATGGACTGTTATTTATTTTTAACTCACGTTCCGCCGTCCTTGGTTACTGATATATATCCGGTACTGCAATTATCCGTTGAATTGAACGTTTATTTGTCTTGTGGAATAACTTGAGCGATAATGCAAGCTTATACTTAATACGAATGTACCGTCAAAATTTAAGTACGTTTAAAGATCCGAACTCAAATTATTTGGGCCTGGAGTGATTTATGCGCTACCATTAGGGATAATTGACATTTATGGACTCTAATTAGGGTTTAGGACCTCTATCCGCTTACGGACTCTTATATTGGAATACGGACTCCTATTGATTGGACTCAAAATGGGGACCCCTTCGTATTACCCCCCTCTTATTCCGGTCAATGCAGTAAATGTGTATATTTTTACAGGTCCAACTCGAAGGTGCAGGTGCCAGAATTAGGATTTCGAGATTGCACGACTATAACGTTTAAGCCAACAATTTCAAAAGTGAACCTAGGACTCAATAAAAACCTTCGACTGCGAGTTAGTAGTAAACTCTGTAAAAGTCACTGGGCGGCTTAGAGTTGAGATCAGTTTAGGCAGATGCTTCATTGTTCGCCGTTCAACAGTCAAGCGGCAATGAAAGCATTTATACCAAATCATTGGAACCTAAACGTCCAATTTGGCCAAACGATTATGGGGACTTGTGGAACAAATTAGCCTAAAATACTCGGTTTTGGGTTGTGATCTGGTTCATTCTAAACGATTTTGTAGTTGGCTTTGAAAACTTTCAGGCAACCCACCTTTCACTTGTGTACGCTTTGGCTTAACCAGTTTTAGAAAATAAGCTATTTTTTACTAAATATCGGGATATACACAGCATTTGTTTCAAGCATACGTCAGCGTTAGGTTTAAAGGCTGTAACAGTAGATTAAGCATGTTCCTAAGCATTATCCTAATCGTTGAAAAAAAGTGTAAACATAAGTCGAAGCCTAAAGCCGGCAGAAGTGAAGATCAGGTGCGGAACGTTTTTCTGTGGGACTGCAATAAAGTACCTAAGCTTAAGCTTTAGACTAATTTTTTGCTTGGCTTAGGCTTAGACTTTGGAACATGCTCTAAGAATATGGTTAACACTGTTCCGCCCCTGTTTTTTACATTGGCCTCTAAAGCCTATGCCTAACAGAAAAATGCAGTATAAAGCGTTCTGTTTTATTGTTCCAGCAGAAACCGGAACGACCCAAATAGTTAGCATGAGCCCAAACTTACATATTGAAATGGATCGTAGGCAGATACATTGCGTACAGTTGTTGTAAACATTTATTATTGCAGTAAATATATATGGTTAATTTTGTCCTAACTGTGATTAAGGCTGCAATGAAATAAACACAATATGAACCAAATCTCGGATTAATGGTTCAGACTTTACCCTGTATAATTACGGCTCATGTAAACATCAGGGGCGGAGACTTTTTCTGTGGTACTAGAGTAGAGTAAGCTTAAGCTTTTGCTTATTTTTTGCTTGGCTTAGGCTTAGGCTTAGGAAAATGCTCATTCTTCCGCTTAGGCTTAGGCTTAGGCTTAGGAAAATGCTCATTCTTGCGCTTAGGCTTAGGCTTAGGGTTAAGAAGATGCCCATTCTTGCGCTTACGCTTAGGCTTAGGAAAATGTTCATTCTTGCGTTTAGGCTTAGGGTTAGGAAAATGCTCATTCTTCGCATAGGCTTAGGCTTAGGCTTAGGAAAATGCTCATTCTTGCGCTTAGGCTTAGGATTAGGCTTAGGAAAATGCTCATTCTTGCGCTTAGGCTTAGGCTTAAGAAAATGCTCATTCTTGCGCTTAGGCTTAGGCTTAGGCTTAGGAAAATGCTCATTCTTGCGCTTAGGCTTAGGCTTAGGCTTAAGAAAATGCTCATTCTTGCGCTTAGGCTTAGGATTAGGCTTAGGAAAATGCTCATTCTTGCGCTTAGGCTTAGGCTTAAAAAAATGCTCATTCTTGCGCTTAGGCTTAGGTTTAGACTTTAGGCGTAGGAATATGCTTATAATACTGTTCTGCCCCTGTTTTTTACATTGGCCATAATTACTAAGAATTAACAGCAACAACATACCCCCATGAGACCGTTGAATAGCACCAGTATCCAATACAAAATTGTAATAAATATACTTCTTTACAACTTTTTTGGGGCGCAAAAACAAAATTGTAATAAATATACTTCTTTACAACTTTTTTGGGGCGCAAAAACTTATGTTAGCGTCATAATTAATGTCGTGACCTAACAGTAGTAAAATATTTTACTCTATCGTTGGCTAAAATTGTTACAAATTCTGGCCCAAAGATCAGGGGCGAAACCTTTTTCTGTGCGACTAGAATAGAGTAAGCTAAAGCTTTAGATTAATTTATTTGCTTGGCTTAGGCTTAGGCTTAGGTTTAGGCTTAGGCTTAGGAATATGCTTATATTACTGTTCCGCCCCTGTTCTTTACATTGGCCCAAATTCCCGAATTAATATATACGATCTACGAATCTGGTTTGCACTCGACGCATGCCAGTCTATAGGTAGGATTATTTGGAAAATTTCAAAATTTTTTAACAGACAACTAAATATTAAGCAGGCTCAATGTTGGTCAAATTCAGGCCCAAATTCATAAATTTCAAGATAACCAGGTCGGCATCGTACGCCTCCTGTGGTTCTGGCCGTAATTAAACTCGAACCTAAAAATCTTCAGAACATCATACTACTTTTCGACGCAATATTATTCTCCAGCATCCTTTTACTATCGGCCCTATTTAAGCGAAAAATTTTCAGTTTACTATCAATAACCCCTTCTCACATTGAGTTGACTGTAGGCAACTCAGCGCAGTGTATATACGTTAAATAGTATATATCGCACCGTGTTTAACAATTGCAACACGTATACATAGTACTAAATCACCACAAGACGTGAGAGCCCCCTTGGGCTCGAGCGTCAAGCTCCTATAGCTGAGTGGTGATGGTATACGCCTCCCACTCCAGTCACTGGAGTTCGAATCCTAGCATAAAAGTAGGTCTCAAGGAAAATAGAAAATATTCATGCAAGAAAGGGATAAGCGAAAAATTTTCAGTTTACTATCTTTCAGTTCAAAGAAATGCTGCCGTTGCAACGAGTAATTTTGCTCCTACGGCATAGTTCTTCTTCACCATTCAACTCTTCTTGCTAAAGTAAAAATTCAGTGAGTTTAACAGTTTGCCTTCACATTAAATTCTTGAACTACTGTGTAGATTCTTCACTGAATAACTCGAACGATAATCAATAATCAGTATAGTTATTTTTCAGTCATTTTTAACTCTGAATCAACCCCTTCACAAATGTAGAATTTTTGGCTAAAAATGCTATCAACTGTTTAATTTTTTTACCGAACCTGCAGAACAGCGGAGCCAGCACAGGACAACCTAACAGTCCGTAAATACTTACAAGCCGAACCCACAGGACGTTCGAACCTGCCCAGGACGCGGAGCCCACACAGATCCGTCGAGTCTGCATAGGATATGGGAGCGGCCTGTACAGGACATCCGAGCACAGAGAGCACGGGACTGCCGAACCTACAGGACAGTCGAACCGGCACAGAACAACGGAACCTGCAAGACAGCCGAACCGGCACAAGCCAGCTGAGCACCCACGAGACAAACGAGCAGTCCATACGTACAGGTCAACTGAACACTCAGGACAGCCAAGCGTTATCTCTCACGTCTTGTGGTGATTTAGTACTATATATACGTGTTGCAATTGTTAAACACCGGTGCGACTGCAATACAGTGATCATTAAGCTTTAGATAACTTTTTTGCGTTCGCTTAGGCTTAGGCTTTGTATTAAAACCATTCTTTTACGCATTCGCTTAGTCTTAGAAATATGCCTATACTACTGTATTACGGCCCTGTTCTATACATTGTTCAAAATTACAAACTTAAGTACACTAGAATAGCTTGGATTGGCTTACACATTTGAAATTCTAAAAACTGCTTACATGCAACCATAGTAACACAGAAACCAGCTCAAGAGATTGGTTCAAAACCCAAAACTTAAACCATGAATCGGTAAATCTCGCAGTTATAAAATGGGTCACAACTTTAGCAGGGTCTACTGAACAGTAAATTGCTGTACAATAGGGACTGTATGTCGTTTAATGTGTAGCCCAAGCCACATCACTATTCTGTAACCATAATCGGCCCGTATTGATCCATTTCCGCTTCAATTTAGTTCAATTCGATCCGAGTTCGAAATTTCGAGCAGGGATTTGAACTCGGGACACTGAAATTGAAGACGCTTATCACGGTCGCAAAGCGATGAGAGTATGACGCTCGAGTCTGAGAGAGCTGTCATGCCTTGGACAGAATTCATTGTACATATATATATATATATATATATATATATATATATATATATATATATATATATATACATCGGATCTGTTTGGGCGGCCGACTATCCTTATTCTAACGCCGATCGTACCACTATGGATTTTTCGGGGAGTACTGATTGTATTCTTCGGCAGGGTTATATACAAGTGTGTAAAAATACTTTTCCAAATGTTGAGAAAGTTCTTCAGATTCGGATTCGGTTGAATCGTGGATATATCACATTTAAGCGTTGGCATTTTTATAATCTATTCCATTAACGCATATTTTATTCACTGAACACAAGTGTGTTTTTTTACAAAAATATACAAATAACAGCAATCAGGTACGTGATAATCACGAGTAAATTAACCACGGCATGAATCGCATACCAAACAGCGCCCCAATCTTCACTCACAGTGCCACTGTTGCTTTTTGAATGTGCCGACCCGGATTCAACGTGTCCATTTGCGTGCGGTCCGGCGGAAATTGTCGGCGTTGCGTCGTTTGAAAAACTCATCGTTGGGGATACTTTAGCAGTACCGGCCGATCCGCCTGATCCGCAACACAAAACCGTGTTAACCGTACGGGCTAACGTGTGCAATCCGTGAGGTGGTGGCAATGAACGCTGGCTTCTTGAAATTGCATAGCACGCTAATGTCATGATGAAACTTAACATTGCAGTAATCATCGTTAGTTCGTAGAATTTGTCTAAAATATAAAAACAAAATATATATGGGCATCCACTAAAAATGGCCCGAGAGAAAAGTGTGCGCGCGTACTGTAGTGACCCGAATAAAAGGGGGACTGATATTTATTTGGCCTCTCCAGAGGGTGGCCCCCGCTTGTTGTTCGGTTACGGACTGTTATTTATTTTTAACCAACGCTCCGCTGCCCTTCGTTACTGATATATATCCGGTACTGCAATTATCCGTAAACGTTTATTTGTCTTGTGTCAATAGCTTGAGCGATAATACAAGGTTAATATTAGGAATGTACTGTCAAAATTTAAGTACGCTTTAAAGTTTCGAACTCAAATTATTTGGTCCTGGAGTTATTTAGGCGCTACAATTTAGGGTTAATTGACAGTTATGGATTCTAATTGGGTTTAGGGACTCTATCCGCTTACGGACTCTTATTATCGATACGGACTCCAATTGAATCGGACCAAAATGGAGACCCCCTCTTATTACCCCTCCCCCTCTTATTCGGGTCAATACAGTATGTCCTGTAGCAATGCTGAGGTTTATTCATCAATATTAGCAAATAAATCTAGTATAGAACGGGTAGAGGCGTGGTCAGGAGAGGGTCTTAAAGGTTGAACCCCATTTGGCGATTATTTAGAAGTTTTTAGAACATTTTTTAATTGATAGCATAAGAAACCTACGTTCGAACTTTTTATAGACCCTACTTTATAATAGGTTAAACCAACTTGATTTAAGCTTTAACTAATCCAGTAGCATTCAACTAACTCTCTAGAATAAGTGAACTAACAGGTAGGATTACGCCTAAACTGATTTGAAATCTTACGTATTTTTAGTTTAAGCTAAACTTAGCGAACTCTTCGAGACACATAATTTCTGGGCTGCACTTGTTGCTTAATCTAAAAATAAAGTTCACTTAAACTCGTGTTAAACTTAAAAATATGCCAGTTTAAGTAAAACTTAAAATTCTAGTTTAGTTGGTCCATCCATCCGTTTGAGTTTTACTTAAACTAATATTCAAGTTTAGTTTAGCTATAATTTAAGTTTCAGTTTTTAGACAGCATCTTTGCGGTGCTAAATTTTGGCTATACCCTTGGAAATGGGCCCCGATCACGAAACCTGAAACAAAACCACAGCATAAGGCTACTGACCATATTTTCAAATGCTTATAGCATCTATCACCAGTTAGCGATCGGTTTTCAAACTGACAAACTTCTAAAACTGTGGATGTCAAAATTGACACAGAAGTACAACGCAGCAAATGCGAAAAATGTGCTTAATTTTAAACTGAAAAGTTACAACACCTATCACCAACTGGTTGTAGGTGCTACACACATTTGAGATTACAGGCCTACATCTAAGTGTAACCCTAATTCTGGTCATGTATAAAATAGTTGGCGCAAATGTCTGGCACTAGAAGTTCGTGTAGGCTTTTGCTTTGGCTTACGGTATGCTTAGCCGGAGGATTAGCAGGCAGGCCTCATACCTTGTACAAATCCATTGGACCATAAGAAAAAATTTTCGTCAAAGTAAGTTGATATATTTCCAACGAGCTGTGTTAAAGTTTTCCGTGAAAAGATTCTGGGTTCGCTGCTGATTGTTAAGTGTGCCTTTATTCTTGCGGTAGTCACACCCAGGCCCATGTAAAAAACAGGGCCGGATGGTTTTACGGAACGGCTGTTATAGGAACATTTTAAGCTTCACACTAAATTTTTGCTTAGGCTTAAGCTTAGGCTTAGGCTTAGACGTAGGAATAGTCTCATCCTTACGCTTAGGTTTATTGTTACACTTAGAGTTAGGCTTGGTAATATGCTTATACTACTGTTCCGGCCAAAAAATTATAAATGACGAACAATGCCTAATTTTTGTACATGAGCAATTGATCGCAAAGGGTGTACGCGAAATAAATAAACAATGCTTACCAACAATAAAACACGTACACTGTAAATTCCAGTGAGTTGATTTTAACTCAGAATGAGTTGAATCACTCAGCCTGAGTTAGGACTATCAGAACTCAGAATTTTGAGTTTATTCAATTCATTCTGAGTTAATTAAGCAACTCACCCAGAGTCAACTCAACTCACAGTGAGACTCTAGTAAACTCAGAGTGAGTTAAAGTTTACTGTTATTAACTCAAAAATAACTAATTTCCTTCTGAGTTGATTAAATAACTCATTGGAATTTACAGTGTTATACACAGTACTAAATCGCCACAAGACATGAAAACCTCTGAATTAACCAACTCAATGTATGATATTTTCGACTATACAAAAACCCTCGCATAAGTATACTTACAAATTGCTGGTATATGATCACCAAACGCAACGTTAAACGTAACTTGAATTAAAATTTGAAACGAAACCAACTGAAACATTACACAAAACGCTTTCATTGCCGCTTGTAGCTTGTAATGCCGGAACAACGGTGCCAGTATTAGCAATAGCGCAGAAAGTGCAAGCGGCAATTTGAGCGCAACGTTGAGCGGACCACCGCGTTGAACAGCGTCAAAACATAGCCGCAGATCATGAGTTGACCCTTCATCGTTGAACGGAGTGTCGAGTAAAATGCCAGAAATGTCAAAATTTTCCGTTTTAGTTTGATGAATTTCGTTCGCTCCACGAGTCGAGTCGAGCGTGTATTTGAGTTGAGACGCGTAGAATTGCGACGTTAGGGTCATACAACATTGAGTCGTATGCGTCGGGTAACTCGCGTAGTCAACGCTACATTTGGTCGAGTCGAAATGTTGAAAATGAAACAGCGAAGTTACATTTCCGCCTGATGTCACTTCGGTGCTGCGAACGCTGATGAATCCTTTGTTGTCGATGGTTTTGAGCGGAATTCTGAAACGAAAAACAATATAGTAAACGAAATAGTGGGCAAAGATTGTTTTACCCGAAAAACTTAAGCTGGGTAAGATTAACAAATTTTTACTCGCACCTTGAAATCCTTTACCTGTAGGTATATCCGAATCAAAATTTTTGTACCCGGCCCGGATTTAACCGCTGGTACCCGCGGGTAGCGTGCAGCTCTGATTGCTATTGTTAGGGTTGGGCTATACGTTACTGTGCCGGACGCTGCTGCGCGCCAGCGTAAGCTGTTATGCGTTGCTAACAAAAATATAGGCAAAATCGATTTAGTGGAGGTACGGTGGCACGCGGCATCGTCCGACCGCGCCTGGCGAGTGTAGCACATCCCTCTTGGTTCATAAGGTGTAATGTACCCTGTATCATTTCTCAGAAAACGGTATAAGAGATTCCATGCCAGTAGCCCTGACTTCAGCCGTCAAGATTGCGGTGAATGCTGCTTATTCTGAGCCGGTACCTACTTCCTAAGGGTGAACCGAAGCTTCATAAGCCTACGCGTGTCATTGTTATGGATCACAGATGCAGGGAATAATTTGCTCGAAAACATAATATAAACATTTTGTAACAAAAGATCTGTCCAGGGTCGGTGAAGCCACCCCCCATGCATCTGTTTGGGGCCCTCACCCTAAAAGAGGCCACACCCGAACACGATTTTAAACAAAAATTTTGAAAAATATTTTGATCACCGCAAGGTCATTCCGAAATTTTGAGGCGCCGTCATCGTAGCCTGCTGCGGCACTGGCTCTATCTATTTCCATTTTTGCCAATTAAACTGAATATCACAATGTTAAAAAAACTGTGCCTAAAACCAGTTCTTATGCTCGCAAGTAAAGTTGAAACAATACTGTATAAGTTGGGTTAAATTTAGTGAATTCAACATCATATTAACAACCTAATTTCTGGTCAACTTCAACTCGAGTATTTTTCACTTCTGGTTAATACAGTTTGAATCAACCATATAACTTACTCTTCAGCTGAATCTGGTTGCCATATATCACCAGGATAGAAAACACGAATTTTAGGCATATTCCACAATTTTTCATCCCACATCAGTCGTGGATCAATCCAAGACTAAAAATATATATCAAACTTTATTTTCATTGGTTGATTCCAAGACTAAAAATATATATCAAACTTTATTTTCATTGGTTGATATGCAGAAACATAAAATGAAAAAGCCTAATTGTGATTTTTTAGTTGCAAAATGTTTTCTGTAAACTATAAATTTAGCTTACACCCGTACGAATTATAGCAGCTATGGCCCATGTAAAGATCAGGGGTGGAACATCTTTCTGTCTGACTAGAAAGAGTAACCTTAAAGCTTTATACTATTTTTTTGCTTGGCTTAGGCTTAGGCCCAGGCTTACCATTTTGAAATATCCTTCCATTGCGATATCCAATGGTGATTCGTTAATCTGAAATAAATTGTGTTAATTATTAAAAATGACACAACGTCGCGTCAATTTTCTCGCAGTATTGTAGCCTCACAGAAACATTGTGAAAATGTTTGCTAAATACCGCGCTAAAATTGGTCCATATAAAGATCAGGGGCGGAACGGTTTTCTACGCGACTTCAATAGAGTAAGTTTAAGCTTTAGATTAATTTATGTTGCTTTGGCATAGTCATAGGATTGTGTTTAACCTCGTTATGATGCTTAGGCTTAGGTTTAAGAATATGCTTACTGTGACGGTCCTAGTTCTACACAATGGCCCCAAAAATCTAACATTTTAAACACTTCAATAAAATCGACTCCAACTGTAATATCGAAAATTATTCAGTGCGCTTTTGTGATTGGCTGAATGATTTTTGAGCCCTATCCTTTTTGTTCCTTACTGCAATGTCAGTTCTGTACTGCTGCAGCAAACAATAAGTTTTATAGGTCGGCAAAATGTAACAACATTTTGCCAAAATGCAATATATTTTGCGTACACCATGTCACAGCTTAAACGTGCCTGTCGAGTGGAGGTCGGAAATACGCGATCTGTATTTCTACGACAAACGTGTACAGTTGTGACGTGATCTATGCAAAAATATTGCCGAAAACGTAGTGTTCTTAAAATTTTTAGCCAGCAACCCTGACTTAATAGCTTGGCCCATGTATAGAACAGGGCCGGATCGTTTTCCGAAGGGGCTATAATAGAGTCAGTTTAAGCTTTAGACTTAACATTTTTTGCTTAGGCTGAAGCTTTTAGGCTTAGGCTTAGGCTTAGGAATAGGCTCATCCATACGCTTAGGCTTAGGAACAGGCTCATCCATACGCTTAGGCTTAGGCTTAGGAATAGGCTCATCCATACGCTTAAGCTTAGGTTTAGGAATATACTTACACTACTGTTTCAGCCCTGTTCTATACATGGACCCTTAGCCTTTGTTCGACACTGGCATCGTATTATTAACTTTTTACCAATTTCAGTGTTGTAATTGCTGCTTTGTGAACATGAATTTCAATATTTCCGTTTTGATCGTAAGGTGCTTCAGTATTCAGCGAAATATCTGGGTGACTGGAGAAAAAATTTTCATAATCTTGTTTGATATGATACAGTACGCAACGTTCGACAACCGCAAACTTGTGTGTCGGTAAATTGTCAGTGCCTAAAATTTGAAAAAAAAAAATCATTTAAAATTCAAGCTAAAAAGCCGACTTTAGTACCGTATTCTTAAATACGTGAAGCATCTGTACCATAACTTAGTGGTTTTCTATATAATTTAAAGTATCAACAATGTGTATAATTAAAACTGGAACGCTCCAAATACGTATTTCGGGTAGCGCTGTAGCTGTTATAATGATTGTTTCATATATAAACAAGAGATAGCATATTTATGCAAATTAGAACGCAATTTTAAAAAGTTTTGTGACGAATGTTTTAGGGTTGCCAACTTGCAACCTTGTTGACTTTAATTCACAATACAGCTATATAACTTTGAATCAAATACTTACCAGAGCTATGGTTTACTGGCTTAGCCAGCGTATCTTTAACAGTAAAAGCTTTTTAGCATTTGTCAAAACGCTATTTTCTTGTCAATAACACAAATGCTATTTTTTGCATTTCTGACATAATTCCTAGACTTTGTCATATTTTAAGTAATATTAATCAGTACTTCACAGTCATTGCTGTTTAATGCTAATTTATTGCAATTTTTCAAACAACAACTAATCAATTTTAAAATTTAGATACCACAATTGACTCAAATCTTACTTGTCATATTTTGCCAAATTTTACATTTGTTACTCGGATCGGTTGGATCAGGTCCTGCGATTATAAATCCGCCACCTTGTGGTTGAATGATCGGAAATGGCGGAGGGGGTGGTATTAAATCGGCATCACCGTGAGGAAGTAACGGTTCCGTTTCGGTAAACTGTGTGCTCGATTGTAGTATTAATTGCAACCAGCAAATTGATGCAATTAGCAATTTATTACGCATAGTTGTAGACTTTATGCTTCAAAATGTGAAATAAATATAAAACAGGACTTAGGGGACGGGACGAGTGTCCACTTGCAGGTTTTTTAACGATCCAATAGCTCAAACACTTTACTGACACCATTTTTTACTGACACCATTTAACGTAGGTATTCTGTTAGTAAAATTATCACTGCTCCCTAAGGAAGTTTACCCTTTCGCAGATATATATTATTTAAGATAACTTTGGGGGCCAATGTTACTTTAAGGGGCGTAACAGTATATTAAGCCTACTTCTAAGCCTAAGCCTAAGCCTAAGCGTTGCAAAAATGTACTCCTAAGCCTAAGCTTAAGCCTAAGCCTAAGCCTAAGCAAAAAATGTAATCTGGAATCTAAACCTACTCTTTTATGGACCCACCAGAAACCTGGGCGCCCTTAAAGTAACATGGGCCACTTTGGGCATAACAAATATGGTTCATTCTTTGTAAATTCCAATGAGTTGATTAACCAATTCAACTTGAGAGTTGGTTGTTTTTGAATTAATATCAGTAAACAATAAGTCGCTCTGAGTTGAGTTGACTCTGGGTGACCATAACAACTAAGGTTCATTCTTTGTAAATTCCAATGAGTTGACTAATCAATTCAGCTAGAGTGGTTATTTCTGAATTAATATCAGCAAACAATAGCTCACTTTGGCTTGAGTTGATTCTTACTCTGAGTTGAGTTGACACCTGTATATAAAAAAACAAAAAAAAACAACCCAAAATTTTTATTCATCCCCCCCAACATATCCACCCTTTAAAACAAAAAAATTTTAAAAACATTTTTCTTCCAAAAAAAAAAGCACTAGACTGTACCTTTGATTCTAAGTATTAAACGTTTAGAAGGCTTAGACTTTCTTTAGCGCATTGGCCCATGTAAACATCACGGTCGGAACGTTTTTCTCGTGGAACTGCGACAGAGCAAGTTTAAGTTTTAGACTATTTTTGCTTAGGCTTAAGCTTTAAAAATATGCTTATACTATTCTAACGGTCAATAGCTTAGTATTGAAGATAGGATGTCTCTATAAGGTAATAAATTATCCGTATTATATAAAGCTTAAAGCTGTATACTGTGTAAGAATACTGTAGTGACCCGAATAAGAGGGTGTGGAGTATTAAGAGGGGTCCACATTTTGAGTCCCAATCAATAGGACTCCGTATCCTTAATAAAAGTCCGTAAGAGGATAGAGTCCCTAACCCCTAATTAGAGTCCATAAATGACAATTATTCCTAATTGTAGCGCATAGATGAATCCAGGACCAAATAATTTTAGTTCGAAACATTCAAGCGTACTTAAATTTTGAAAGTACATTCCTAAGTATAACCTTGAATGATCGCTCAAGCAATTGACACAAGACAAATAAACGTTTAATTCAACGGATAGTTGCAGTACCGGATATATATCAGTAACGAAGGGTGGCGGAGCGTGGGTTAAAAATAAATAACAGTCCGTAACCGAATGACAGGGTGGGGGGTACACTCTGGAGAGGCCAAATAAACATCAGTCCCTCCTCTTTTTCGGATCACGACAGTACGCTCTTATACATTCCACTGTTGAGTTTTTATGATCACCATACCAGTTATAAGCCCAAACTAAACTGAATGACGTGGACGAATTGTACAGCGTTCGCGTTGAAAATGTCAAAACTTGTTTCGTTTGAAATTTAACCAGGTCAGCAAGCGTTTTGACTACAAAATGTTAAATTCAAAACAAGCAGAAAAACAAGACGGTGGTTGAAAAATATTAAAAAATTCGTGCTAAATTTTTAACCATTGGCGAACTGAAGCGAGATTTGTGGCATCTAAAATTAAACAGTCAAATCAGCCAATTTTTGTAACAATACTTAACTTTTATAAATAACCAAAAATACTATAATTTTAAGCGTAAGAAATAAAAACGCGTTATTCTGCTGGCTAATGTAATGAACATGGGTGGAAATGTATTATAAGCATATTCTTAAGCCTAAGCCTAAGCGTAAGAATGATCATATACTAAGCCTAAGCCTAAGCCTAAAGCGTAAGAATGAGCATATCCCTAAGCCTATGCCGAAGCCTAAGCCTAAGCCTAACCTTAAGAATGAGCATATTCCTAAACCTAAGCCTAAGCCGAGCAAAAAAATAGTCTAAAGCTTAAGTTTACCCTATTGCTGTCCCACAGAAAAACGTTCCGCCCCGGATCTTTACATGGGCCATTTTGCTTACGGCAAACAGATAGCTTGAGTCTGCAGTTTTAAATAGACCAAGGTTAGTATCCTAAGACAATCAATTGGCACCCAAAAACAATGTTCCGGACCTTAAATATTAACTTAACTTAAGTATGGTCTGTCAAACAAAAAATTGGTTTAATATTATATTTGCCTAGCAAATACTAAAGTTCGTATACCGTGTTTCTATAGGTACTCACTAACATGTGCTTAAAATTAAGTGAAACTGTTGTCGAATTAACGGTCGGTTTTGCTTACTATGGTGCTTGGCAAAGTTATATTTAATTTTAGCAAACAAAAAATCATTAGCTTTAAATGACAGCAATAGTTTTACGTATTTACGTTATTTAAGCGAAGATTTACTCAATATTTAGTACATTTATATTTAAAATAGTTTGTAAAATATAACTAAAGTATTTTAAGTACAGTGGCTTTACAGAGTAGGAGTGTATGTAACACCCTACTAAAGGGTACGATACGCCACGTGAGTGGGCAGGATTTTAGTTCACAGAGGGCAACAGCATTGATAAATTAAGCATCTCGGACAATTTGTCCTAGCTTAGCTTTATGGGCCATGTAAACATCAGGGGCGGAAGATTTTTTTGTGGGACTAGATAAGAGTAAGCTTAAGTTTTTCACTATTCTTTGCTTGACTTAGGTTCAGGCTTAGGCTTAGTCTTAGGAATATGATCATTCTTACGCTTGTGTTTAAGCTTAGGCTTAGGCTTAGGCTTACGAATTTGCATATAATACTGCTCCGCCCATGTTCTTTACATTGGCAGCTTCGTGTAACAAAAGTTAACCTAATCATTTAAACATTTTTCCCAACTTGAATGGGTTAAAGTAAAATTGACAGGTATAAGGAAGTCTGGTTAAACCTTGGAGATCAAGTCAAACGTTTCGTCGAAATTTAACAAAAACCAAAAAAGCCTAAGCCTAATTCTAAACTTAAACTTGACATTAGTATCAAAAAATGACTTAATTTCGAAAACGTTTACAATTTTAACCAATACAAACACGGATATACCTAGAAAATTGCAAAAATGAGTGACACAATTTAACAACAGCTGTACTTCAAGCATAGCACAAAAGTTACTCAAAACTAAATGTGGGCAACATCAAACTGCAGTTGCAATACAGTTATGCAGTTTTTTTGCATAAACTGCACAGATGTGTCCGCATTGGATGATATTAAAGAGTTGTAAGTAATTTTTTTGTCTTATAATTAAATGAAAATAAACTTATTGTAATTATAGAAAACCGTATAAAAGCATTTAAGCATTTTCAGTTCCGTTTCAAATGCAATTGTTATTTTTTTCGTTGTTTGTTGCTGCTTTTTGTTCGTTGTTTTGCTGTTGTTTGTTGTTGTTCGTAGTTTTGTTGTTGTTTGTTTGTTTGTTTGCTTGTTTGTTTGTTGTAGTTGTTTGTGTTGTTTGTTGTTGTTGTTTGTTTGTTTGTTTGCTTGTTTGCTTCTTGTTGTTTGATGTTGTTGTTTGTTGTTGTTTTGTTGTTGTTGTTTGTTTGTTTGTTTGTTGTAGTTGTTTTTTGTTGTTTGTTGTTGTTGTTGTTTGTTTGTTTGTTTGCTTGTTGTTGTTGTTGTTTGGTGTTTTTGTTTGTTGTTGTTTTGTTGTTGTTGTTGTTGTTGTTGTTTGTTTATTTGTTTTTTTTGTTGTTGTTTATTGTTTGTTGATGTTTGCTGTTGTTGTTTGTTGTTTTTGTTGTTGTTGTTTATTTGTTTGTTTGTTTGTTTTGTTGTTGCTGTTGTTGTTTACTTGTTTGATTGTCTGTTTGATTGTTGTTTGATGTTTGCTGTTTTTGTTTGTTGTTGTGGTTGTTGTTGTTGTTGTTTGTTGGTTTGTTTGGTGTTTGTTGTTGTTTGTTATATATATATTATTATTGTTGCTGTTGCTGTTTTTGTTGTTGTTGTTTGTTTGTTGTTGTTTGTTGTTTGTTTTTTGTTTGTTTGTTTGTTTCATTGTTTGTTTCTTTGTTGTTGTTGTGTGTTGTTGCTGCTGTTGTTTGTTGTTGTTGTTGTTGTTGTTCTTGTTGGTTATTGTTGTTTGTGTTGTTACAGTGCAACTTACAACTGTTTCACCGTGTCACGCGACATTTTGCATTAAAAGTATTTAAAATTAAAAAAAAACAACAAATATTTTGTTAGCCTTCAAAACGAATGTCATTAGCATTTTTGTATTGCGCTAAAACATTAAAAAGCGTTGTTTTATACTGCTGTTGTGAATATTAGGTTGTAATACAACCGCAAGTTAGATAAATTATTGTTAGACTGTTAAAAAAATTTTCAACCCAAACAATTTCAGCGAATATTAAGTTTACGGCACATGTTACTTTAAGGGGCGTCCAGGTTTCTGATGGGTCTATAAAAGAGTACGTTTACATTCTACATTAGATTTTTGCTTAGGCTTTAGTCTTAGGTTTAGGCTTAAGAACACATTTTTGCAACGCTTTGGCTTAGGCTTATGAATACGCTTAATCTACTGTTACGCCCCTCAAAGTAACATTGGCCCTAAGAAGTTCATTGTCATTAAAAGTAAGAAATTAAAGATAGGTGGCATATTGCAATTACAGGCATGGTGTAGCCGGAATTCTAGATCATTGCGGTTATCTCACCTTCAGTCGGTGTTCGCCTAAAAATGGTTCGATTTTGAAAATTTTTGCATATTTGAGCTTTGAATGTTGAATAGCAGGTGGTCTGCAAAAGAGAGTTGGAAATATAAAAAATTCAATTTTTTGAAAAGTTAAATTAATGATAAACTATTTTTCGTTATATTCGATGTTGTAACAAAAAAACGTTCGCTTTTTGACAAAAAGTTCACTGATAATTTTGTAATTAAACTTAAAGTTAAACAGTCAACCGAAACGAAAAGAACCACAACCGCAGCCGGAGGGGAAACAGAATCAGATGGCAAAAATTATGTAAGCTTACTTACTTTTAATTTTGACAACGAATAAAAAGTGTTGTCAAACAATAAATTTTGATTGAAATTTTTAAGCAAATGCTGGCTTTTTTATGGCAATTTTAACCAAAAAAACAGGGATAGTTGGTTAGAATTCTACGTTAGCCGAGCACGGGTTTTCGTAGAATAAATATAGTAGTACCGTATAAAATGAGGGTCGTGGTTTACGACGCAATGCAATAAAATGCGTTGAACGTAACTTATATACAAACCACAACAATATTTAAACATTATATACATACGTACAGACATATATAAATATATGTGTAGTATGCATGTATGTATGTATGTATACTTTTAATGTAGAAATTTAGCAAATATCAAGTATATTTCACGCAGAAAAGAACTAAAAAAAGTTTCGATTGCATAATTTTCAAATATTTAAACAAAATAAACTAAAAAATCTTCTTGTTTTCAATGTGAGGTGTAGGTAACATTTAGTGACAAAACTTGAACAAAAACAAGCTGTTGACTTCAAGAACAGTCTAGTCACAGCCAGAGGCGGATCGAATAATTTCTGACGGGGGCGGGTGGGCAGGCAAATGTTATGAAACGCACAAATTGTAAGGTAGGGACTGTATCATTTTATCAACATAATATTTTCGGAGGGCAAATAGTTGACCTTACCATTTTATCACAAAAATTATGCGGGAAAAATAGTAAAAAATTGTAAGATAGGTACCTTACCATTTTAATACAAAAATAATTTGTGATGAGGGGGGGCGTACGCCGCCCTCGTCTCCCTCTGCAACCTCTAGTGGTCACGACTCGTCAAAATAATTTGATTGTTTACTACACTAGATTTCTAAGTGTTGTTAGCTAATTTTACTGCAAATATTTTCTCAACGCAACCACATTTTACAAAAATACTCAGTATAATCATGTAAAAAGCAAAATTAACCCTACACTGCAGCTGCACGTATACGTGTAATAGTCGACTGGATAGAACCTAAATATACGTGGTATATACTGTTGCAATCATATCAAAACTTAATTTTGTAAGCCTTAATATTTAATTCTGTTGATTTTAAAAACTGTTTCAATTTCCCACTGCCATAGATTTGTATTTCGCTAGTAGTAAATTGCAACCCAAAACCTTCACTCCATTTCCATCATCGTTTTATAAAATGTTTCAATTTCCCAGTTGACCAAATTTTTTTTCTGAATTCCCCGCTTGTAGAGTTCCGAAAATCAAGTAGGAAATTGGCGTCGCCAATGTCCACATTCGGGACACACAATACAATGGATGACGTATTACAGATTTCAATGACTTGATCAGTCCACTCTAAAACAATTAGTTATTTCTGCTTGTTTCTAAGTTAATAACAATAAATATTAACTCACTCTGGAATTAAATCAGCTCAGAGCGAGTTAAACAAGCCAGACACAATTTTACCATAATCCTTATGCAAATTTTTCATTTTGCGTGAGAAAAGTATCTGATGGATCGGCTAGATCCATCGTTAGGACCCATAGCAATTTAATCAATAGAGGTATATCGCATAGGACTTGTCGAACTGAGGTAAGCGGTACAAGTTTTAGCGCAGCACTGCGAGCAGCGGTTTAAGATATCGGGCGAGTGAAGAATTCTTATCCATTATTGTTGGCATCACAACAACCTGTCGACCGACAACATGGATAACACGAAATCTCTGCAGGCTGGACAATTGCTCACCCATCATGATGATTAGGCTTGGGTTTCGGCTTTGGATTATACTGAGGATTATCCTTAAGATTGAACTTAGACTTTAGTATACTGTTGTACGACAAGTGGTCCGGCCACGAATTGTCGTAGATTCACTGCTGACAGTCTTACAAAACATAACCCATACCAAGTTTATTTGGTCCGTAAAGTTACAATGCCCTTCATCATTGCTTAATGTTGGAAAAATGGTTCTGTTCAACTCAGCGCGTTAAGATCCATATAAGTAAACATCATTAAGTCGTATAGATTCCATTTTCTACTACTACTTCGTTACAAGCTATCTTCATGTATACCTACCACTATTAAAAATTACAAATAAAATTTCGTTAATTTTTAAGAGAAAATAGAATATAAATGTTTTTAAGAAAATAATAAACTTTGCCAGAAGGCAGAGTAAATTGATTAAAACTGCAAACTTAGCGTTCAAAATTTCGTAATAAGTCTATTTTATCAAAAATAAATGAAAAAGTATTGTTTTTTTTATTAAACCGGATACTCTTTTTCTGTTGCTTTGTTTTAAATTTTATCAAACGTATAGCGATAGACATTACGGCGAATGTTACATTTAGGGGTGTAACAGTAGATTAAGCGCATTCCCAAGCCTAAGCCTATGCCTATGCGTTGCAAACGTGTGTTCCTAAGCCTAACCCCTAAGCCTAAGCAAAAAAATGTAATCTAGAATCGAAACCTACGCTTTTACAGACCCACCAGAACCGTGGACGCTACAAAAAGTAACATCGGCCGACGTAACAAACACGGCAGTACAGAAATTACAGCTTTAAGTAACTTTCTGCCAATAAATATTTTAAGTTTTACATCATCAGTTAAATTTGTGTACAAAATATCAAAACATTGGTCAAATCCACAGTATTTTCCGTTTAACCCTCAACGGCCCGGCAAAATTTTCACCTTAATCAGCCCAACGGTCTACATATGTAGACAACACAACTAGCGTTAGTTTTGGCTTATCTCAGGGTGCTCTCCTCCTTTAACTGGCTTGAGACAGTCAGAACTAGTGTTCTGGCGGAGTTCCACCCGCTCCCCGTCCAGCCTCCCACTGCGGGCGCGTTGTCCAGTTAAGCACAGTCGTTGCACGTTATGGTGCGATTCATGTGGTCCTTGCACACTCGTTTTCCACATGACGAACAGCTCAATCTCGTAGATTTGCGACAACTTGTGACCTGACATTTGGTCGGTTTACCAGATGTAGAAGGTTCGTTTCGCTTTTGAGGCAGCCCGTAAGCCATAAATGAATCCTTTGATTTTGCGTAAATTTTTTCACTACTGTAACGTTTGGTCATATTGTCTTGCGCTAGTTGTTCGGCTACTTTTTTCATGAAAACATTGCGTGACTTTTGATATCCGTTCAGTTTCATGACAATGAATGCGTTGTGCAACGGTACTTAGCAGGTTTCGCCGGCATGTACGCTCGCCCCGGTGCATATCCTCTATACCCGTAGAGCTGTTCATCTACTGTAAGTGATTCGGACGGTATATAATGAAGACGTAAGTTGGACTGAAATAGGTCCCAAACATCTCGTATAGCAGCCATTTTGTCACTTTTTTGACGCTCCCGGCGAGTCAGTTTGTTGTCGAATGTTACATTTTCCAGCAACTGTTTCATTCTGTTTTTTGACAGCGCGCAGCGGTAAAAGGGCCTGCTGTCGTTTTTGGTGAATAGTGAAGCCACTGGAGACATGTTATCGCGATCTGCACCAGCTCTGATTACCACCCCAAGCCAAGCTTTCAGCTCGCACATTGGTAGCGTTGAAAAATTGCGCGCCCGCAGTCGCCTACTAGTGAGTCGCTGAATTGTATGTAAAATGGGCTCGTTTATATAAAGATAAAATGCTTGTGACTCTGTTGTAGGGTTTACTGCAGTGCCTTCGCGAAAGCGAATTATATTTCTAGCTAACACACGGACAGGCGGTGTTGTAGAATGCCACTCAACACCCGTCGCTGACAAAAACACATTACTTCCACTAGAAGTCTCGTCCATATCGCTCAACTCACTACTAGATGCGTCCGATTGTTTTTGTAATTCACCATCACTATCTTGCTCATAAATAGCAGCCTCTTCACTACTGCATTGACCTAACTCAACTGATTCTGAGTCGTCATTTGAACTATTGTCGTCCGGTTTGTCATCTTCTGTCTTTGAATCACTTGGTTCTAATACACGTCGTACGACCTCAGTCAAAGATAATTTATGCAAACCTGACATTTCCCTGACTTTACCTCACCATACAAAACCGTGTGTAAGAACAAAACGTTCCAATTCTTGTCAAAACTCAAACTATGATCAAATCAACATCTGTCTACATATGTAGACGGTCGGGTTATATAGGTATATGACTCACTGTACAGCAAACTTTTGTTCCCACAATGCTATAAGTTTTTTATACTACTATAACAGAATAATTATCGATGGAAATTAAACAATAGATTCTTAACTATAGCACCTGCCGAACAATCAATTGTCGAACTGGTTATGTCTACATATGTAGACTGTCGGGCCATTGAGGGTTAAAGTGGTTGATATTCAACGGAAACAACGTCTGGGTACAAAAAATGTTCTGGCTAAGAGAAACAGAAAGAGAATAAATGTTTTTCCTGTGTTTGAAACAGTTGTTTGTGTAACGCGGTAGAGTTCGGGCCTAACTCATATCTGAAACACATCATGAGTCTTGTCATATGACATTAATGTCTCAAACCACCGCTCGCAGACGTTTAATATGTACAAAAGACTGCATATCACGTGATGCTGTGTATTAATGTTGGTTTGCGAATATCGTATGATAATCCAAAATTACAACAAAGTAGCGTACACAGTAAATTCCTGTGAGTTGATTTTAACTCAAATTGAGTTGAACCACTCAGTCTGAGTTAGGACTATCAGAACTCAGAACTTTGAGTTGATTAAATTCATTCTGAGTTAATGACTCAACTCACACAGTGTCAACTCAATTCAGAGTGAGAATCAACTCAATTCAGGGTGAGTTTATGTTTACTGATATTAATTCAGAAATAACCAAATCGCAGTGAACTGATTAATCAACTCATTGAAATTACAGTGTATGTATTTTAGCTGGACAGTGTTATTTTTGCGTGGTATATAGTAAAGTTGCAAGACAAGGACACTGAAATACTTTGAAATCCTCAAATACGCGGCAGCAAATATTGCGGATAAGAGACATTAAATTAAACTATTCAAATTTCACGTTCTAATACCACATGATATTCAACAGGACAATTGGATTATCTTACCTCAGATATGCAGACAATTTCAAACATATCATATGACATTCGCACACAATAATATGTTTTATATGATGGTAGCTGACAACTGCAAACTATTGAATATGATATGGGATTAAGCAGACAAAATGTTACCCAATAGTCTAATCTAAACAAAATATGTCGAAAGTTGTCGTTGTATAAAGTAAACTCCGCGTAGTAAACAAATCAGCGAAGGATCGCTTGCGTTTGTCTTAGCGTGCGTAACGGGATACGGTATCGCACCTGAAGAGAAGTGAAAAAAATGACATTTTGTAACTCGGACCAATAGTTTGATAGTGACACAAGAATTACTCAAATTCTCCCACAGAGAAATCCTGCTAGACGCCAAAAGGTTTTACTGGTGTAATCAGCTATATGTGGAATACAAAAGCCGTATTTTCAACTATGTGTGTACTGCAAAAAAATGGTGCGTCAAATTGACTCTTTCGGAAATAGGCTTTTCCGGACTACACAAACTGAGTCTAAATTGGACTCCGCCAGAGTGAAATTCGACATACTGACTCAACTATTTGCAGTATAGCATCTATTGCATGCCAGTGAACAACATATTCTCAAATGCCACAACTGCAAAGCTAATGTTTCGCAGAGTAGCAAGGTTAACGCAAAAAATCTGCGTTAAATTTCAATGCTTACCAGTCACACCCATTCTAACAAGCAGCCCCTGAAAGGGTTTGAAAGACGAGGTTCGTATGTACCAAATCAAAATATATGAACCTGGTTTCGAACCGTAATTTTCCGTTAAGGGGTATTTGGCTAAGTAGTGCGAAACAATTTTCTGGGCAAAAACCGTCATCACGTGTTTAAAAAAACAAATGGAAACAAAAATATCAGCAAAAAACACATTCAGGATATGTAACTTTAAAGCGGATGTTATGCAAACATTTTTAAAAATTGCTTGTTAAGCCAATCCGTATTATTTGTATACACAGGTATGATGTCATGGGATTAAAATTTCCAAATCCACCTTAGCCTGCGAAACATGCGTACACTTAAAACTGCGTATGAATAATCATGGATTTCGCCAAATCTCGTTGCGTTGTTTGTGGCAACCGGATTTCACGTTACTCCTACGTTTGTAAATGATCCACGCATGTCCACAATCGAATATCCATAGAGAATTGAAAACGAAGGGTGGCCAAGAAGTATTACGGTATGCTAGTCCAACAAATTTGAAGGCGTATCGGCTGGGTTTTAGAAGGCACGGCAGTTGCGTGCCCTATTGTTGGAAACAGAGGGTACAAGTGGTTAACAAATGAATTCAAGCACTGTGCAAAATTCCAGTTCACTTGCCTACTGTATAGTGACCCGAATAAGAGGGGTATTGATATTTATTCGGCTTCTCGAGAAGGTACCCCCGCTGTTATTCGGTTCCGTACTGTTATAACCCGGCCTCTGTCGCCCTTTGTTACTGATATATATCCGGTAGTGGAACTATCCGTTGAATTAAACGTTTATTTGTCTTGTAACAGTTCTTTAACTCAAATTTATTTGGTCCTGGATTTATGCACTACATTACGGAACAATTTACATTTATGGACTCTAATTAGGATTTCGGGATTCTATCCGCTTACGGACGCCTTACTAGGAATACAGACTCCTATTTATTACGGGACTCAAAATGGGGACACCTCTTATTCGGGTCATTTTTTTGAAAGCGATCAACTCTTAAAGTGTTTACCTTGAGCTTCAACTTGTTTAAAAGTAAGCTCAAAAATTGAACGATTTTAAAAATAAACTAACTGCCTTTGAACTGACGAAAAACCTTTTTCTTATCGCAGTTTTCGTGCTCAAAATTCTTATTAAACTCAAAAATTTTCTCGGAAATTTACTTTATTAAACACTTCCACAATGGCTCTCGCCTCGTTCACAGTCGGCTACGCTAATGATTTTCCAGCTTAGTGTAACTCCGCCCCGTATTAATATCTATTATTTTTAGAATATTAAAAATAAATTCTAATATTTCAATACACAGAAAGCCAGTTTCGTTTTAAACTACGAGAATGATACGTTTTATATATTGAAGTGAAAGTATAAATCTGTGAACTTTTGCTTATTTCAAGCTATGAAACTTTAGCTTTGTTTTGTATTGTAATTTTCTGGCGGCGGCCCGTGTATATTAATAGGGCCGGATCGTTTTCCGGAGGGGCTATAATAGAGCCAGTTTAAGCTTTACACTAATGTTTTTGCGTAGGCTTAGGCTTAGGAATAGGCTCATCCGTACGGCTTAGGCTTAGGCTTACGCTTAGGCTAATAGGCTTAGGAATATGCTTATACTACTGTTCCGGCCCTGTTCTATACATGGCGCAGGCGGCGTATGGTTTAAACAACAAGCGTTTGGTTAATATGTTCATTTTTGAACAGATTATTTTAATTTTCATTTCAAATTTTAATAATTAAACTGTGGTATTTAAAATCTACTGTAACATTATCAGCAAATTTAAATGTCATTATACCTAAAGACGGGTCCGTTCCGCGATTCCTCCTCAACCCGCGTTTGCCCAAAATGGTTGCATTTTGAAAATTTATGCATGTTTTAGCTTCGATGGACCTTCGCTGAACACTCCACGTCCAAATTGGAATTTTTAACAAATTCGATTTTTAAGGCCCAAGGTTCCAATCATTCGACGCAGCTTGTGGAGCTGAATTGAATGGTGCTAAATTTTTCACAGACAGACCTCTGGTTAATGGGTTATGGTCAAATAACTGGTTTGGCGCCATCCCAAATCGTTGGGCATGTTCAACCAATTATTTGACCATGTGTTAGCCAAACGTCTGATTGCGGAAAATTTAACACCTTTCGACTTAACTCCGCAAAGCTGCGTCGAATAATATAAAATTTGTCGAATTTTTTAACAATATTTTTTCCAGTCCCAAGGGGTGGGAGACCTCAGGGGATGTCAGGAGAAGCTCAAATATGCAAAAAATTTCAAAATACAACCATTTTTGGTCAATTGCGGGTTGGGCACACAACGGAAAACACCGTCTAAGACTAAGCCTAGAAAAATATCTGTCAAAAACTTAAGCTTACTCACTGCAGTCCCACAGAAAAATGTTCTGCATCTGATCTTTACATGGGCCGGGTGTCTTATAGATTGGGTTTTTATGGTCTTACCACCTTTCTCTTCTTGAATATTATTTCTTCAACCGCCATTTAGCTTTCTGCGTTAGCTTAATAAATTTTGCGTATGTAAAGCACAGGGGCGGAACTGTATTATAAACATATTCCTAAGCCTAAGCCCAAGTCTAAGCCTAAGCCAAGCAAAAAAATAGTCTAAAGCTTAAGCTTACTCTTTTCTAGTCTCTTTTCTAGTCCCACAGAAAAACGTTCCACCCCTGATCATTCGATCTATACTCGGTACTAAATTTTTGACATTTGATTGTTCATTTCAAATCATTTTCAGCTAATTCGTAATCTCTATTTTAGTTAAAAATTATTGAAAAATCTCAAAAACAATCAGTTTCTTATGAATGGGAGTTTTCTAGTCACTTATGCTCTTGCGGTCGTTGCTTCATTCGCAGTATGGTTTGCAGCAGCTGCAGCGAAAACTCAATCAAAGCAATTGCTGACAACTTCAGCGGCTAAATTGACAACGAGCGTCACAAGTTCTAAAAGTTCCGGTGAAAATTTTGCCAAAAAATTTGAACCGTTCGAAGGGTCGGATACTGCCGTCGGGTATTTGCCCGGATCCAGCCAGACTTACCTGGTCGCTAGTCGTGGATATACACCTGTGAACCTGTCGAAGGTAAGTAGCGAGAGGCAGTGGCGGATACAGAAATTTCTGACGGGGAGCGCAATATATATTGTGAAAAGTTCTCGGAGCGCGGTGAGTAGAAAGCAGGGTGCAACCGGAGGCAAAAAAATACCGGAACAGGAGCCGGAGGTCAACGAAACTTGTCGGAGCCGAAGCCGGAGGAGAGGCGAAACTAGGTAGTAAAAATGATGGTTAAGTAGTTAATTTTAGCCAATATCTGCAATATGTTGTTAAGTTGTTTTGTTTTATGCTTATTTTCTGCGAAATTATGGAAATTCTTACCTGGAAACTGTGACAAAAGTAATACGAAACGCGTTAAACAGATAAATTTTGCAAAATTAAGCAAAATTTTACTATCGAAATTTCCGGAACCTCCGGCAAACATTCTACCGCAACCGGAGTCGGAGCCGGACGCCGATCTGCTGTCGGAGCCGGAGGCACACCTCTGGTTGTACTATGGTGGAAAGCAATACTCAAGCTTCGTGGCATATAGCTAAAAACTTGTCGGATAGGGGGGCCTTACAATTTTTGACGGGGGTACAAACGGTATACGGTGATATAAAAGCGTCCTGAGCGAAGTGAACGAGAAGCCAAACCCAGTTTCATCCCGATTGGATTGACTCACACTTTTGGGATTTTAGGAAACCTCAGGTCCGGCATACGGTGATGGGTGGCCCAGGGCCTACATAACTAGAAACCCTTTTATTAACCGTCACTGTGTTTTATGCTCCAGAGCTTAAAATGATACATTTTAATGAAATAAATTTACAATTTCTTTTCTCCCGCACCCTCGATTCGAACCACCGGTTGTGTGAGAAGTCAGCCTACCACGGTGGTTAGAGGTTTATCCAGGGGCAGGAATGCGCGAGAATAAATATCAAGTTTCCTGGTTCTTTTAGGATACACAATGGTGCAATTATAGCGCAAATGATGCAGCGCTGACGCTTGCAAATACAACTGTTACTCTCAATATTGACCCCGATAGTCAAGTGTCACTCTACTTTGAGTAAGAATAATTTTATGTAATGCATCGTTCACAATAATTTGCATAAACCATCTCACAATCTGAGTTAGCTACAGTAGCTAAGTCATCTTCAGTTTTGCCAGCATTTTAAAGTTTTATTCTGTACGAGCGTCGGCTCATGTAAAGATCAGGGGAGGAACGTTTTTCTGTTGGACTATAGAAACGAGTAAGCTTAAGGTTTAGACTAGTTTTATTGCTTGGCTTAGACTTAGGCTTAGGCTTAGGTTTAGGAATATGCTCATTCTTACGCTTAGGCTTAGGAATATGCCTATAATAATGTTCCGCCCCTGTTCTTTACATTGGCCCGAGCGTCTAAAGTTTTGTGGTTATCTCTTCAACAGTTACCTGGTGTGTATATAGGTGTGTATGTAAAGTTGCATACATCGATTGTTAACTGCGGTCAAACTATAGTGATTATACGCCCATATAAAGATCAGGAGCGGAAACTTTCTGTGAGACTGCTATAGATTTAGAATAATTTTTTGCTTAGTCTTAGGCTTACGCTTACGAATATGTCAATAATTCTATTACTGCCTTATTCTATGCAATGAACTAATTATAAAAGCTTCCGCGTTGCCTATTACAGGTCCAGTATACTAACTAAAAGCGTAAACCAAGGTGTTACGCTTTAGCCTAGAAGACTTCAACAATGATACAAAATGTCATTGAAAATTAGTGAATGTGAACCACATTTTTGTTACTAAATGTTTAACCCTTTCTCACATGAATATTTTCTATTTCCCCTGAGACCTACTTTTATGCTAGGATTCGAACTCCACTGACTGGAGTGGGAGGCGTATACCATCACCACTCAGCTACAGGAGCTTGACGCTCGAGCCCGAGGGGCCTCTCACGTCTTGTGGTGATTTAATACAATGTATACGTGTTGCAATTGTTAAACACGGTGCAATATATATTATTTAACGTATACACAGTGCGCTGTGAGAAGGTGTTAATTCTAAAATTCTTTTTTATTTTTTGTTTAAGATGCAAAAAAGACGACGGTTGTTGCGAGACAAAATGTTGCGATCCCAACAAGACTCGACGGATGGTTATCATTGTTACGACAAGTATTGTTCTAATGTATGTTTAGCTTTGTATAACTTCTATTTTATAGTCTTCAGGGTTAGGCTTAGGCTTGAATGATTAAAGCTTAAGTTTGAAAAAATGTTTATCCAAAGTCTTAATGTAAGCCTAATTGTTACAACAAGTATTGTTCTGATGTATGTTTAGCTTTGTATACTTCTCTTTTATAGGCTTCAGGGTTAGGCTTAGGCTTGAATGATTAAGCTTAAGTTTGAAAAAATGTCCATCCAAAGTCTTAATGTAAGCCTAATTGTTACAACAAGTATTGTTCTGATGTATGTTTAGCTTTGTATACTTCTCTTTTATAGGCTTCAGGGTTAGGCTTAGGCTTGAATGATTAAGCTTAAGTTTGAAAAAATGTCCATCCAAAGTCTTAATGTAAGCCTAATTGTTACAACAAGTATTGTTCTGATGTATGTTTGGCTTTGTATACTTCTCTTTTATAGGCTTCAGGGTTACGCTTAGGCTTGAATGATTAAAGCTTAAGTTTGAAAAAATGTTTATCTAAAGTCTTAATGTAAGCCTAATTGTTACAACAAGTATTGTTCTGAAGTATGTTTAGCTTTGTATACTTCTCTTTTATAGGCTTCAGGGTTAGGCTTAGGCTTGAATGATTAAAGCTTAAGTTTGAAAAAATGTTTATCCAAAGTCTTAATGTAAGCCTAATTGTTACAACAAGTATTGTTCTGAAGTATGTTTAGCTTTGTATACTTCTCTTTTATAGGCTTCAGGGTTAGGCTTAGGCTTGAATGATTAAAGCTTAAGTTTGAAAAAATGTTTATCCAAAGTCTTAATGTAAGCCTAATTGTTACAACAAGTATTGTTCTGAAGTATGTTTAGCTTTGTATACTTCTCTTTTATAGGCTTCAGGGTTACGCTTAGGCTTGAATGATTAAAGCTTAAGTTTGAAAAAATGTTTATCCAAAGTCTTAATGTAAGCCTAATTGTTACAACAAGTATTGTTCTGAAGTATGTTTAGCTTTGTATACTTCTCTTTTATAGGCTTCAGGGTTAGGCTTAGGCTTGAATGATTAAAGCTTAAGTTTGAAAAAATGTTTATCCAAAGTCTTAATGTAAGCCTAATTGTTACAACAAGTATTGTTCTGAAGTATGTTTAGCTTTGTATACTTCTCTTTTATAGGCTTCAGGGTTAGGCTTAGGCTTGAATGATTAAAGCTTAAGTTTGAAAAAATGTTTATCCAAAGTCTTAATGTAAGCCTAATTGTTACAACAAGTATTGTTCTGAAGTATGTTTAGCTTTGTATACTTCTCTTTTATAGGCTTCAGGGTTAGGCTTAGGCTTGAATGATTAAAGCTTAAGTTTGAAAAAATGTTTATCCAAAGTCTTAATGTAAGCCTAATTGTTACAACAAGTATTGTTCTGAAGTATGTTTAGCTTTGTATACTTCTCTTTTATAGGCTTCAGGGTTAGGCTTAGGCTTGAATGATTAAAGCTTAAGTTTGAAAAAATGTTTATCCAAAGTCTTAATGTAAGCCTAATTGTTACAACAAGTATTGTTCTGAAGTATGTTTAGCTTTGTATACTTCTCTTTTATAGGCTTCAGGGTTAGGCTTAGGCTTGAATGATTAAAGCTTAAGTTTGAAAAAATGTTTATCCAAAGTCTTAATGTAAGCCTAATTGTTACAACAAGTATTGTTCTGAAGTATGTTTAGCTTTGTATACTTCTCTTTTATAGGCTTCAGGGTTAGGCTTAGGCTTGAATGATTAAAGCTTAAGTTTGAAAAAATGTTTATCCAAAGTCTTAATGTAAGCCTAATTGTTACAACAAGTATTGTTCTGATGTATGTTTAGCTTTGTATACTTCTCTTTTATAGGCTTCAGGGTTAGGCTTAGGCTTGAATGATTAAAGCTTAAGTTTGAAAAAATGTTTATCCAAAGTCTTAATGTAAGCCTAATTGTTACAACAAGTATTGTTCTGATGTATGTTTGGCTTTGTATACTTCTCTTTTATAGGCTTCAGGGTTAGGCTTAGGCTTGAATGATTAAAGCTTAAGTTTGAAAAAATGTTTATCCAAAGTCTTAATGTAAGCCTAATTGTTACAACAAGTATTGTTCTGAAGTATGTTTAGCTTTGTATACTTCTCTTTTATAGGCTTCAGGGTTACGCTTAGGCTTGAATGATTAAAGCTTAAGTTTGAAAAAATGTTTATCCAAAGTCTTAATGTAAGCCTAATTGTTACGACAAGTATTGTTCTGATGTATGTTTAGCTTTGTATACTTCTCTTTTATAGGCTTCAGGGTTAGACTTAGGCTTGAAAGATTAGGCTTAAGTTTGAAAAAGTGTCCATCCAAAGTCTTAATGTAAGCCTAATTGTTGCGACAAGTATTGTTCTGATGTATGTTTAGCTTTGTATACTTCTCTTTTATAGGCTTCAGGGTTACGCTTAGGCTTGAATGATTAAAGCTTAAGTTTGAAAAAATGTTTATCCAAAGTCTTAATGTAAGCCTAATTGTTACAACAAGTATTGTTCTGATGTATGTTTGGCTTTGTATACTTGTTCCGTTATAGACTTTAGGCTCAAACTTAGGCTTATGATTTAAGACTTAAGGAAATTGTCTATGCGAAGACTAAATCTAAACCTAATTGTTACAACAAGTATTGTTCTGAAGTATGTTTAGCTTTGTATACTTCTCTTTTATAGGCTTCAGGAGAATGAAGGCTTGAGGCTTGAATGATTAAAGCTTAAGTTTGAAAAAATGTTTATCCAAGTTCTTAATGTAAGCCTAATTGTTACAACAAGTATTGTTCTGAAGTATGTTTAGCTCCAATACTTCCTTTTTATAGGCTTCAGGGTTAGGCTTAGGCTTGAATGATTAAAGCTTAAGTTTGAAAAAATGTTTATCCAAAGTCTTAATGTAAGCCTAATTGTTACAACAAGTATTGTTCTAAAAGTATGTTTAGCTTTGTATACTTCTCTTTTATAGGCTTCAGGGTTAGGCTTAGGCTTGAATGATTAAAGCTTAAGTTTGAAAAAATGTTTATCCAAAGTCTTAATGTAAGCCTAATTGTTACAACAAGTATTGTTTTTGAAGTATGTTTAGCTTTGTATACTTCTCTTTTACAGGTTTTCAGGGTTAGGCTTAGGCTTGAATGATTAAAGCTTAAGTTTAAAAAAATGTTTATCCAAAGTCTTAATGTAAGCTTAATTGTTACAACAAGTATTGTTCTGAAGTATGTTTAGCTTTGTATACTTCTCTTTTATAGGCTTCAGGGTTAGGCTTAGGCTTGAATGATTAAAGCTTAAGTTTGAAAAAATGTTTATCCAAAGTTCTTAATGTAAGCCTAATTGTTACAACAAGTATTGTTCTGATGTATGTTTGGCTTTGTATACTTCTCTTTTATAGGCTTCAGGGTTAGACTTAGGCTTGAAAGATTAAAGCTTAAGTTTGAAAAAATGTTTATCCAAAGTCTTAATGTAAGCCTAATTGTTACAACAAGTATTGTTCTGAAGTATGTTTAGCTTTGTATACTTCTCTTTTATAGGCTTCAGGGTTATGCTTAGGCTTGAATGATTAAAGCTTAAGTTTGAAAAAATGTTTTATCGAAAGTCTTAATGTAAGCCTAATTGTTACTACAAGTATTGTTCTGATGTATGTTTTGCTTTGTATACTTCTCTTTTATAGGCTTCAGGGTTAGACTTAGGCTTGAAAGATTAGGCTTAAGTTTGTAAAAGTGTTCATCAGGGGTTGTAATGTAAGCCTAATTCTTGCTTGACAAGTATTGTTCTGATGTATGTTTAGCTTTGTATACTTCTCTTTTATAGGCTTCAGGGTTACGCTTAGGCTTGAATGATTAAAGCTTAAAACTTCCTCAAAAAATGTTTATCCAAAGTCTTAATGTAAGCCTAATTGTTACAACAAGTATTGTTCTGATGTATGTTTGGCTTTGTATACTTGTTCCGTTATAGACTTTAGGCTCAAACTTAGGCTTATGATTTAAG